>SEYY01023390.1:0-5000 GCA_009176605.1 Armadillidium nasatum
ACCATGCCCTAAACGTACTTTCTGGTACTTTAATCGGGCTAATTGGGGTGCAATGCGCCGATTCTTTGCTAACTATCATTGGAGTGAACTTTGCTTTGTCTCTTGGGACGCTTCTGTCTCTGCTGAAAAGGTAGGGGCCGTAATCCTTGACGGGATGGGCTGATTCATTCCATCTTCAACTAAATTTTTTTTTCCTCAAAATCCTTGGTTCGATGGCAATTGTTCTCTTGCCCTTCGGGAGAGAGACAATGCTTATCGTGAATGGAAAAACTCTCCTTCTCCTATCACTCTTGCTAATTTTCATTCAGCTCGGAATCGTTGCAGGGATGTTCAGTGAGCATGTTTATGCCATTTTACGAATAGATATTGCTTTCCGATGATTCTTTTGATATACTCCACTCTCAGCTATCTCTTAATGTCCCCACCCTTCAAGAGGTCCCTATTTTAATTCCTCTTTTCTAATTCAAAGTTCGTCGTTTTGTTTTTTTAGTTAAATCCAATATTGCTATTAAAATTACTGTAATATATGAGTGTTTTTACCTTTCCAAGAATATATCTGCTCCTTATAAGTGGAGTAACAGTTCTTCACCTCTAGAGAAAATACTTATTCCTCAATCTCTAGTCGTTTCAAACTAAGCTGATTTCACTCTGATATCTAAATCTCTTCTCCTCCATCATCTTTACGACTTTGCCAATAACCTCAACCTATTCCTTTCCTTTCGCAACTCCTCTTTCTTCCATTTCTAATTTGTTTCCTCTCATTGTGGAAACTTTTGGATTAATCATCACCTCTCCACCTCCCTCACATTCTCCTGCTCTTTCCCTATATATCATCCTCTTACATTTTCAGTTTATCTCCCATATACTCATATTCACTTTCCTTAATTCACCTATCCATGTTTATGGTGAAGAGTAGTGGTGAAAGCGCTCATCTCGTATCAACTCCGCCCTTACTGATAACTAGTTACTTATATGTATTTCGTACAGCACTTTCATTTTCTTCTGAAAGACTGGAATAATTTGAAGAAATTCCAAAGTCACCTCAGAACACTCAACATCAACAAAAGAAGCGTTTTTATATTTTCATGAAAAATGACGAGAGTGAGAAAAGTAAATTTCAAAAATATTAAGGACAAAGGAAAAATAGGAGAATTGTTGTGTTTCGGAAGCATAAAACAAAAATTTATCGAGTTTTTATGGCACTGAAAATGATAAAATTTTCTAGCCTTCCTATGAGGAGTACCTTTCGAAATAAAAGAGGAAAGAAGAATAGGTTCCTCAGTAAAGAGTGGATAGGTGATAAGGTGAGAAGGTCATTAATGAATGATGGGAAATTAATCTTCGAAACACTTCCATAGCAATATATTTAAAGGATGATCTGTAACTGTCCATAACAACTGTTTTAGATCGCCCGGAAAGTAATTTAGAGGAATGGATAGATAACTAAAGATAGGAGCATAAAAATCATAACTTTGTTTCCGACTCTATCAAAAGTGTTCAGAGTGTCTAACACCTTTGCAAATATTCACCAAAATACCAAAGAATCAAGAACCAATAGTCAGAGAAAAATGAAATTAGATCACCAGCAGACCATTCCTTACGAAAACCATTCTAAAATTTTAAGAAAAATTTTTAATATTTAATTAAACTCTTTCAATACCTTTAAGTTTATGGTCGAAACAAAAACATTGGAAATATGATTTAAAGTAATAGAATGGTAGTTAAATGGTTGAAGGGATTACCCATTCTGCGACTATAGTTAAATGAACGCATTCTCCCAACTAAAAAAAAAGGTCACAGGACCTTTTATTCAGGGATGTGGAAAAATTTCTCACAAAAGGATTATGTAATTCTATTACATCCTCAGGACTACTATCATTCAAAAGATTAACATGTCTAACTTTCAAACTAAAGAATTTCATACTCCCTTCCGTCATTTAAAAAGTCCCACCCCTACTTCCTGCATTAATGAATTAAAAAGAAAATCTTCATTCAGATATCTTCCTTATTATCCTCCTTAAGTTCTCCTTAAAAATATTATTTCATTTTCAATGCCATGTCATTTCTGAATAAGAGTAGACTTTTATTCTCCCTGTATTTAACCAATTGATCAACAAAATAAAAAGAAGTCTCACAATTGCCCAGAGAAGCATGATTTATGGAATCCGTTATTATATACAGTGTACTTATATAATATATATAACATATATATTATATGTAACTCCTCATTCAAAGGGTTAAGTGTGTAAACCATACCCGAACATCATGTCAGAGGCTGGAACATTTTTAAAAACCAACCTAACTATTCTTTGACTTTACTACCTCCAAACCTTATTTCTGATGTTGTAACTCTGATCGGTAATCTTTTTAAATGGCCGATTAGACTAGATTTAACAATTCCTAGAGCTCCCACTACCACAGGTGTTATCAATACCTCCTTAACGTTCCACATCCTCTTTATTTCGTGTTTGAGTTTTTGATAATTTCTTTTAATCTTTCGTCGAGGGAAACCTTCCAATCATTGGCGACATTTGTTTCTTGTTTTATCTGTTATTACTATATTATTACTGGTATTATTACTGTTGCACTGTATTCTATTAGCTGTTGGAATTGGGTAGTTATTGAGAATTCGGACCTGTTCATTGTCTGTTATTGATAGGATCATGATTTCTGTGATTGTTTGATTGTGTTTCCTCATTTTTCTTACATACTCTATGGTGTACGAATCTGCATGTAGAATCATAAATTTCTGTAGAGATTTATTTATGGAGAAAAACCTCGCATCCAGACAATATGTGAATTACTGATTCTCCATCTTCACCACACATTCTACATCTATCACTGCAATTTTTTTTTCTATATGTTCTTTTAAACCAGTTTGTTCTTAAAAATGCATCTCGTGTTGTTATCAGTAGCCTTTCCTCTTCCTATCTTAAATATATCTTTGATATAATTCCAGTGTATTTTCTTTGTTAATGAATTCCTTATCTAGCACCTTTATCAGATAATGTTTGATTTGTTTATGCCTTCCCAGTTAATTTCATTTTCAGTTTTCCTTTTCATTTTACTCTTTTATTTTCTTGTCTTTCTGGTTTTGATGTCTAGTTGGTTGATGTTATGCTGATACCAATCAATCATATAGAGACCTAAAGTTACCCCAGGAACAGGGTAGATTTTAACTGCTCCAATTTTCTTTTTTAGTTTAAATTCAGCTTATAAAATTACTGAATATATATATATATATATATATATATATATATATATATATATATATATATATATATATATATATATATATATATATATATATATAATATATATATATATATATATATATATATATATATATATATATATATATATATATATATATATATATATATATATATATATATATATATATATATATATATATATATATATATATATATATATATATATATATATATTCAGGCTGCGCATGTCTTGCCCTAACTCAAAACGTTGCGAATGATTACCCACCTCCGGACCTCAATTTGGATCAGGGAGGTAGTGGGAACACCGGCACTATCATTGACCTTCCAACTCCAGCTCCTCCACGACAGGCAAGTTTTTATCTATCTATCTATCTATCTATCTATCTATCTATCTATCTATCATCTATTTCTATCTCCCTCTCTCTATTATATATATATAATATATATAAATATAATATATATATATATATATATAATATATATATATATATATATATATATATATATATATATATATATATATATATATATATATATATATATATATGATTCGGCTGCCGTCGAGAGAGGATGTGCTTAGAAACAGATGGGAAGAAGAAAAGTTAGAAACATCACAATGGAGTCAGAAGAGAAGAGAAGAGAGGAGTAGAGAGGAGGAGAGTAGAGAAGAGAAGAGAAGAGAAGAGAAGAGAAGAGAAGAGAAGAGAAGAGAAGAGAAGAGAAGGCTATTGAATCTGGAGCTTCAAGATCTTCTCCCTGAAGTTGCAGTTTGTTTGTGTAATTATTCTTAAAGAATGATATTGACCATAGGTAAAATGAAGAAAGTTTAATATTTCGTTATAATATTTCAGTATTTTTTAAATAGTGAAATTAAAAGAAATTCAATAAAAAATTTGTGAAGCAACATATCTTTCGATTCAAAGTAATTTCGACAATTATTGGAAAATTAAATATTAAAAGAAAAAAAAAATTTAGTAGGTAGTAACTTCTGGTCAGTAATGAATGATGATTTCGTCGCAGTCGAGTCAGATGAAGAATAGTTCTTCGTATAGTTTTAAAGGCTGGGAACCTTTTCAACTAGGATTTCTTCCCACGTACGATTGCAGGAATAAAACATTTCTGCAATCGACACTACCCTGCATCATGCGGGATAAGGTGCATTGTATAAAAAAAAAATATAATATATATATATATATATATATATATATATATATATATATATATATATATATATATATATATATATATATATATATATATATATATATATATATATATATATATATATATATGCAAAAAAAAGCAAGCAGAAACAATTTTATTTCTGTTTTTTTCAGTCATCAACATTTGCCATTGCAAGATATTTTTTCTGATTAAATTTTCGATCCTAGCGATCTTTCAGAGAGATCAGAAGCATTCACAAACTGTACCTTTTTTTCCTTTTGCCCTTTTTGTTTTCTTTAACTGGAAGGGGCTGCTGATTATCTTGTCACTTTGACAAAATATATAAGAATTGCATTACTTTGTTTCATTAAAAAATCTGTATCAGTTTATCTTGCACTGAGAAACAATATCAAACCGACTTCCATTTGATGTATATATATACAGTGGCGGCTCGTGTAAACTTGGCAAGGAGGGGCTGCAAGTTTACAATATAATATATATATATATATATATATATATATATATATATAATATAATATATATATATATATATAATATATATATAAATATATAATATATATATAATATATATATATATAT
>SEYY01023390.1:7500-10000 GCA_009176605.1 Armadillidium nasatum
AATAAAAGATTAAAAGTAAGGGAATATAGACAAAATGTCCAAAACTTAAAAATACTGTGAGATTAAAAGTTAAAAAATATTGTATTTCAAGACCATCTAGTCCTTCTCCTCAGATATGATTAAAAGAACGAGTAGAAAGTAAAAAGGCGAAGAAAACCAAACGCACAACCTTTTAAAGAGACGGGAAGGCGACAAACATACGAACAAATATATATGTGGAACGCGCAGGCGCGAAAAATCACGTGCACAATTATGTAAACAAACAAACATAAAAATTATAATGAATAAAAATAGAATAAAATACAAAAAGGCAATGAAGAAAGTAAAAAAATTAAAAACACAAAATAAAAAAAAAATTAAGACTAGAAAATAAAAATTAAAAATTAAAAACGCAAACTAAACTGATTTCTCAAAAGAGTATATTATAGTAGAGTTTTCAAGTAATTGAAGGTAAAATTTTCCAAATCAAAGAATCCTGTGGCAGTATTAAAATTATTGTAATTTTTTATAAAGGAAGACTCTATTAATCTGAGGACATTTTTATTTTTTGAGAGGTAGACAAAACGAGCATCTTCCCAATTTATGGTGTGATTTTCTGTGATGTGTATAAATATTGCGTTACTTAGATTATGCCGTTGTATATCAGATTTATGTTGGGAGATTCGGTATTGTAAAATTTTTGTGGTTTCACCAAAATATGATTTTTGGCAATTATTGCATGGAATTCTATATACGCCTCCTGAAATGTTATTTTAGAGGTATTCTTTTTAATTAATTTTGAAAACAAAGTGTCTGGAAATTTAAAAATTAAACTGATACTAAAAATATTTTCTAACATGAATTTTAACTCCAATAGAGATTTGGCATATGGGACTATTATCATATTTTGGGGCTGGTTACGAATAGAGGGGGTATAATTATCATAAAATTGTAGTTTTGCTCTACGATATTGTTTTTGTATATAATCGTGTGGGTAAATGAGGTTTAAAAATGATTGGAATACAAAAGTTATCTCATTGTCTATATATAAAGGATCGGTAAGTGTTAAAGATCGTGAAAACGAATTAAAAATTATGTTCTTCTTAATGTACTCAGGATGATCAGAAAAAGAATGTAACAATTGGTTTCGAGTGGTATTTTTTTCGGAAAACTTTGAATGTGAGCATATTGATATTTTACATAATATATAAATCCAAGAAAGAAATACTATTGTTATTTTGTAGTTCGTAGGTAAAAAAAGTTATAGTAGGAGTTAAATTATTCATTTGTGTTATAATGACATAACAGTAAAATTATTAGGTATGATTGCCAATATGTCGTCAACATATCTGAACCAGAAATGAATGGATCGAAACAAGGGTATATTTGGCAGTAGTAGTAATTCGAAAAATTCCATGTAAATATTTGCAACAATAGGACTTAGACTACTGCCCATAGAGGCACCAAAAATTTGTTTATAAAATTTGTTGCTGAATGAGAAAACATTTTGTTTCAGACATATCTCTATTAACACGTTGAGTGCATGAGACCCACCAGTGGGTCTCGTAAAAAAAAAAAAAATTTCATGCCGATTCTCCTGAAAATTTCAATATATAGCTTTTTTCCCGACGAAAAAACTCCATTCCTAACGTTTTTGCGAGGGAGTTAAAGTTTTGGAGTTATTTCGGAATTTTTAGGAATGTTGAAATATTACGGTGAGGCCACATAAAAAATGTTTTCGGTCTGAAATTTGGAGTGTTTGTTCCTAAGTCTATTGGCTAAAACATCTTCTAAAAAACTTTTGCAGAAGTAAAGAAAAATTGTTATTAGCTCAAAACTGACCCACTGTTGAAAGTCAAAAATTAAAAAAAAAATAAAATTCCAACTTTTTTTTTAAAAAAATATTTAAAAAAAAAAAACTACATTTTTTTTTTTTCTCTTTTTTGGAAGTGTTATAGATAAATGACTGTGCTACAATATTTCTCTATATATTATTCGATCTAGTTCGTTTTCTTTGAGATATAGCTCTTCAAATAAGGCCCATTTTTGTGCCAATTTTCAAAAATTTTAAAAGTTTGAGACACTATATCTTTCTAAAACAAAAATTATTTTATAATGTTTTAAAACGTAAGTTATAGAACTATCCCTCTTCTAAACAAAATCTAAAAATAAAAAAAAATGGTTTTTTTTTTTTTTTTTTTTTCAAGGGTTTTTTTTAAAAAAAAAAATTGGATGCCTATAACGTTTTTCTAGACGTGATATCAAAAATCGCTTCATAGAACATCTATATATTGGGGCTATTGCTCAGCTAAAATTTCAGCTCATGTGGACCAGTGGTTTGACCCCGCTATTTAAATTTTTTTCAACTTTTGACCCCAAATATCTTCTAAACAGTTAATCACTCGTAAAAATGTTAGAAATGGACTAATTTCGTGGGAAAAAAGCTATATATACTGAAAATTTCAGCTCAATCGGTCAAGAAATAAAAAAAATTTCAAAAATGGGGCTTGCCCTATTTTCC
>SEYY01023390.1:20000-33721 GCA_009176605.1 Armadillidium nasatum
AATATATATATTTATTTTTTATATTTTTTTAAATTTTTTCATTTATTTATTTATTTTTTTTCGAGGGCCTTAACTCCCACCCTATGACCCTATTAACACATAGGAGTCCCCAGGGAGTCCATCTGGGACCTTACCCATGATTCGCAATTTGTACGCCCTACTATATATATATATATATATATATATATATATATATATATATATATATATATATATATATATATATATATATATATATATATATATATATATATATATATATATATATATATATATATATATATATATAATGAGTAGAAGAATGTAGGGTCAAGTCATCGGCAGATGAATGGATAGTGTTAGACGAGCAACTGAGAAGATCATTAATAAAAAGTAGGAATAGAGTAAGAGACAAAACAGAGCCCTGAGGAACACCACTATTGACAGAGAAGGAAGAAGAAGTCGTAACATCAACAACAGCCGAAATGGAACGATTAGAAAGAAAGCTAGACATAAGTAAGCAAAGAGAAGAGGGAAACCCAAAGGAGGGGAGCTTGGAGAGCAGTGACACATGCCACACACGGTCGAATGCCTTAGATATGTCAAGTGCCACCACACAAGTCTCCCCATGGTCCCTAAGGGCAGAAGACCATAGATCTGTGAGATAGGAAAGTATATTACCAGTAGACCTCGAGCGCCGAAAGCCATACTGATGATCAGAAAGAAGTGAGGGGGATTCCAGATGATCTAAAAATGAGAGTTGAGAAGGGTTTCAAAGACCTTAGACAGAATACAATTCAGAGGTATAGGACGATAGTTAGAAGGATCAGAGTGGCTACCTTTTTCGGAATAGGTTGGACTAATGCGCTCTTCCAAGACTGAGGAAAAGTACTAGTATTGAGGCACAGAGAGAAAAGTTGAACGAGGGATGGAGCTAACTCAGAAGCACACTCCCTTAAACCTCTGGGAGGAATGCCATCCGGGCCGCTTGCCTTCCTAACGTTCATAGATTTCTGAAGCCCATGCACCTGATCAAATATTATCACAGATAAAGGCATGGGACATTTTAGAGGAGAAGGAGTAGGATTAGGGTTGCCGGAGTCGTCTAGGGTTGAATTAGAAGAAAACAGGAGGCCGAAGAGATTAGCCTTTTCAGTAGGAGTGTTAGCCAAAGAACCATCAGCTGAATGAAAATTAGTAAGAGTGATAGGAGAAGGAGAATTTTTCCACTCTTGATACGCGATGTCTCTAGCCTGAATGGCGCGAGAGCAAGCGCGATCGAACCATGGATTTTGAGGAGAGAAAGGTTTAGACGAAGAAGGGATGAACCTGCTCATCCCATCAACGATTACAGCCTCCAACTTATCTGCAGAAACTGAAGCGTCTTCAGAGACAAAGCAGTCCATCCATAGATAGTTAGCATAGAAGCAACGCAAAGCCCCCCAGCCAGGCCGATCAAAGTGCCAGAAGATACTCTTAGGGCAGGGTGAAGCTGTTGAAGAGAAAGCTTGAAAATTAAGAGTAATTAGGTTGTGGTCAGATTTACCAATAGGTGCGAAGACAGCGTATTTATAGAGAGCAGGACTAGTAGTGAAACATAAGTCAAGAGTGTTTAAGAATTGGTTAGGACGATCCGGAATGTGTGTTGGTTCTTTAATCAGTTGCTCCAGATCGTTGAGAATGCTGAATGATTCGGACTCCTCCCCTCTTGGATCAGTATGAGAGGAACCCAACCATTCAGTGTTGTGTATATTGAAATCACCTAAATAGAGGACCTCAGTATTTGAATGTGAAGATGTAATAGTCTCGTGAGAAGTAGTTAGGTATTCAAAAAAGGTGGAAAAATTTGTTTTATTGGGAGAACAGTAGCAGAAACACAAAATTATCGTAGTGGTAGGAAGAAAGATTTTAAGCCAAAAAACATCGAAGTTAGGAGATTCAAGATTCACAAGACGTGTTACCGGAGTGTCGGTGTTTACGTAGGCACAAACTCCACCGTTGGAACGGAAATTATGAAATAAGTTATAGTTTGATATATTAATAAAGTTTGAGGAGGAATTCTTAGATATCTGGGGCACAGACAAGAGCAGATGATTTGGATGAGAGTGAGAAAGGTGGTATTCCACAGAAGCCAAATTTGAAAATAATCCACGCAGGTTGGTAAAGTGTATAGAGAACCCACGCCTGCGCATACCTGCCATTCTATACACTTATTCATAATTATATCAGACAAACAGACAAACAAACAAGAAAACAGATAAAAAACCGACAGGCAAACAGACAAAAAACAATCAAACAAACATAAACAAGAAAATAGAGCAAACCTGAAATAATATTTGCTTTTAAAACCCAAATTTAAAAACGGTAAACGATTTTAAAATCGAAAATTTAAACTTAAAATTGTCTTAAACAATTTCAAGTTAAAAACTCAAATTATTTTAAATTGAAACAATTTTTGATCGCAGAAATAAAACTTACCAATAATAAAATCTACATTAAATGAAAATTAAAAAGTTAAAACTTATACTTATCTTTAAAAGTGCCGATCATCCTGGTAGTAAATATCTAAAAACTTAAATTAATGCAAGACAATGATTGATAAGATTTAGAAAAAAACACATAAACATTTTCACTTAACACAAACAGATAAACAAATATATATATATATATATATATATATATATATATATATATATATATATATATATATATATATATATATATATATATATATATATATATATATATATATATATATATATTAGCATATCCTTCCATACAAAGCGTATTCTAAGAGATGCCAGAGTTTTCTTGACTACAAAATGCTCAAGTGAATGTGAAAGAGAGATAACAGGTGCAATGAAAAATTCAGGAACGAAGGCATGAGGTGAAAGTGGAATAGATTCAGAGACAACCAAAGACAGTAGGTCATTTTTATAATAGTAATTTCGCTTGGTCAGCTCGAGATTAGTATTTTCTTGCTTATTTAAGTATTCTTGAAGTTGCATATTTGTATCTTGTGCTGCTTAAAGTTCTTTATAATCAATTTTACACTGAAGTAGCTAAAATAATTCATTGGCGGAAATATGGAAAATAGATGACAGTGAATGACAGTCATCCTCTATTAAAGAATCCTGCTTGGAATAAAGCTCTGGTGTAACCAATGCTTCATTGCAGAGTACTTCATGAAGGACTTCTGTAACAGTGGTTTCTCTTCCAAGTTGTATTGAAGGGCTTGTTGTCAGTTCCTTATCTGCATTTCCGGCAGAATTTGAAGGAGCTGGTAATTTCAGTGAAGTGTTAGTTGGCTTTTGAGCAGGATGTCTACTCAAGTTGTCAGCTAATATATTTTCTTCAGATTTAATATGGTTTATTGTTAAATCATATTTAGACAAGAAAGTTAGGTAACGCTGCTCTCTTGCTAACAAGTGATTAGTGTCAGTCTCTTTTTAAGTGACTGTGTGACAGAAAGATTGTCACAAAACACATCTATCTTTCGTCCTTCTACGATATGTTGAAATTTCTTTTACAGTTTTAACTAAGGCAAGGAGTTCCTTGCTAAAAATGCCATAGCTCAATTCAGTTGGGTTTAATTTATAACTATAGAATCCAAGTGGAACATTTTTTTCATTTTCAGTCGAAACTACTACACCAGTCAAGGCAGTCTGACTGGCATCTGTGAAAATAAATATCTTGGCACTATTAGATGGAAAACCCAAAGGCATAGCATTTTTCAGAGTCAATTTAGTTAGACTGAATGCTTCTTCAGCCTCGGGATTCCATTTTACTCTACGTTGCGAGCATGAAGCACCTTTTAGAAATGAAAGAAGTTGAGAAATAATAATAGAAATGCCAGGAAGTGAAGATCGGAAATAATTTATACTTTTAAGAAAGATCGTAGATTGTATAATAATTCTTTATATGGGTTAATGGTTTCTTGTGGAACTAGGGCTGTGGGTTTAGTAGTAGTAACTTAAAAAACCCGAGATTTTATGGTTTTACAAAAACCCCTACTATATATAATTTATTCACCCGACTTCCCAAAAGACTACTGTGGAAGAAGATGGAACCATATTTCCATTGTTTTCTTAAATGGGAACAATTAAAATTTATACTACTTCTTATATAGCTGTCATGTTGTTGATTTTCGCTATTAATTGTGTTGCTAATATTGGCATTTGTATTGATAATTTTTTATATCTCTACTTTGAGAAATCTTGCATTCGAAGAGCAGTAAACGAGTTTCGAACTGGCAGAAATACAGTTAATAACTTCTTGGCTACATCTACTTCCAATTAACGAAGAACATTTAGCTTTAAAGAAGCATAGGCTGCCTGAAGCTCCGTTGAGACCTGTTTTCCAGAAGGAGAAAATTCGTTGGGCAAGACATTACCAGGACATAAAAAGGGTGAATAAAACCGTTTCATCTCGGGTAACTTATCCTATCCTTTGGCATCCTTTTATTAAAAGGAGTGCCCCATCTGGACATCTTATCCCATTTATTAAATTTTCAATTTTAGGTTTGAAATTGGCAAATTTGGTTTGTTGATGAGCACAGTACTTTTTTTACAAGAAATTATTTGCTTCATTTGTAAGTCTTTGCTTATTCAGTCTAACTTGTATATCGATAAAATCGCACATTTCCCCATTCTACTAGTTTTTGTCTTTATTTTCCAGCTTGGGGTCGGTCTACTCATTAAGTGCAATCAGGCGTTGGAGTTTCCAATCAAAACACCCTAGAGTATTGTACTGATGAATATATTAATGTATAGTTATTTTTTTAAGTAAAGCTTTTAATTAAACAAAAATCTATTTTTGTCCGTCAACATAATTGAATATTTTCACAATTTAAAAAATTTATAACGGTGAATTTTAAACCTTTAGGCAAAATAAAAAAGTTAAGTTAATTAGACTATAAATCTTTATAATTATTTTGCATATAGATCTTTTATCGTCTTAGGCTTTGGAGTGTTTAATATAGAAAGACTTTTATCTTCATTAGGCAACATAATACCTTTAGACACTTCAAAATCTACATATGTAACCTTTGATTGGCCAATTTGACATTTATCAGCACTAAGTTTGAAATCGAAATAATTTAGCCTGTCAAATATCATTTCTAACACTTTGAGTTGGAGTAGCGATAAGAATACCATCTATGTAGATAAAAATGTTAGGAATACGAGAAAGAATTAAAGAGAATGTACTTAGTAAACTTGTGGGACTTGAATGAAATCCTTCAACTATACTGTTATAAGAAAACTACCATATGGAGTATTAATTGTTAAGAACTTTCTACATTCTGGGTGTACTTTCAGATTCAAGAAGGCCTTCTTGAGATCAAGGACGGAAAACACTTTAGCACCAGAGAGTATATTCGAAAAATCCCCTAAATTTGGGGGACAAAAATTGTCACTAACTGCTCTTTCGTTAAGAAGCCTCAGGTCTGTTACAATGCGGACTCCACCTGATGGTTTTGGAAGAACGAGGATTGGAAAACCTCAGGGTGAATGTGAAAGAGATAAGACCCAGCATTAACTAACCTGCCTATCTCCACCATAGCTTTATCATATGGACACGTAGAGATTCTTCGGCTTTTTATATTTATTGAGGGTCTTCTTACATTAAATTTATGGGAGTAACTCTTTTAGGACATCATACTCTGCGGGTGTAAGGGAAACTTTAACACTTTTTTTATTTTTATAATCACTTTTATCATTAATATCACTATTATTATTTTTATTATTACTTCTATATTTATCATTATTTTCCAATTTATTAACATTATTATACTTATAGGAAGAATTGTTTATATTTCTACGACTATCATTAATTTTATCTTTAAAAATATTCTCATTTACCATTGTCCTATCCTTATTGCATAATTCTGTGCTATCATTTAAATATATAATAATACTTTAAAATTAAATAATAGATTAGAGTAAAGAGAAGACGATTAAGGTAATTTGGGAGAGAATAGCATTTACAAAATGATCAATTCGTTTTATGGACAAAGATTCCTCATCATTTCCTCCAATTACATCACAGGAGCTACCAGTCTGGAATCAATAATCCTATGGTTACCAAAATCTAATAAAAAAATTATACTTCTGAAAGAAATCTATAACTAAAATGTTACAAACTACATCACAAATTAAAAAAGTATGTTCATACTCCCTACGTAATAAAAATATTACAGTTTTTGTTCTAATTATATATATTTATTTGGTTTCCATTAGCAGCAGTAAGAAAGCCAATAGGTTCTTTCTTATCCTCTACAGAAGCCTTAAATAATGATACTGCGCTCCCGGAATCTATAATGCATAACTCTTTAGAGTTAGCATCGAAAATAAGTTAGAGATTGTTTAATTTAAAATCGGGTTTAGAAATATTTAACACATTCATAATTTTTGGAATCGATGCACCATTTTAAAAATTTGCAATTTCAACTGGCATCGCAGTATATTTGCTAGGAGCTAATGGCTCTTGCTCTGAGACTGCCTTTTCACTATGTTGGTAATGCAGATTTTTATCTTTAAAACTATTATACCTAGGACAATGCTCAAGTTCACTAGGCTGAGATACTCGTTCGCTTAAAACAGAGTGTTTTAAATCAGCATTAGCAATCGCATTCACATGAATCTGAGCATTGTTATTACACTTTATGGTCATTATAGAAATATGAAATGAAGAATCATTATTAGCAATTGTATTAACTTTATTTATAAGGAGGTAGCTTTTATTTTCTTCCACTCTTAATTTTTCGTATTTAATATATGCACTTTTATCACTAACTATTTTACGCTGCATATAATTATTAAATTGGACTTTTAATTTTATTTTGAGGGGCTCAATTTCGCCCCTCCAATTCGTTTCCTGGAGTGATTAAAGGAGGTGGTACGGTAGTGGAAAGTTGGGTTGGCAATGGTGCCCATTGACAGCTACCTCCTTGGCATCTTGTAGCTTCTTTCGAAATTTATAATGGTAATAGTATAGCGCACCTTTCGGTCTTAATCTGGAAGGTGACCTGCCTCTGTCAAATTGGCCTCTTGTCTGACCGTCTTCAAGTCTCATCACCCTCATACCTAGCCTTTGTACATGTGTTGATAGTTCTTCTACCTTTTGAAACAGCTCAGCAATTTGACTGGATATTTTAGTAAATTCATGACTGAAGAAAGTATTGACAAGTGGTGGTGCAGGTTCTTTTGACGTTCTTTTAGGAAAAGTGCTTATGGCATTGACGGAATCATTGCGGTAATGATCCGATGTAATTCTGTTGCTGCGACTTATGTATTTATCAGCAACTTCAGCCATTTTATAAACTGAGAGATCTGAGGTTAATCCTTCTAATACATGCGCAATTTTTTCAGGTAAGACTTGAAGGAACATTTCTTTTGCGACTGTTTCATTATTTCGTATCATGACTTCAAAAGTAGAGTCTCTAAGTGAAAGCCTTATTCTATTTATGTATTCTGAGGGTTTTTTCACCATGTTTCAACTTCTATTGAAATAAGCCCTCAAATCTCTCCCTGGCAGAGGGAGCATAGGTGGATATGAAAACTTTTTCCAACTCCTCTAAATATTTTCAGTTATAGGAGGTTGAATTTGGGAAAAAATGGCAAATGGTAACAGGGGTCCCATCAGTTGGATTCGTTCGATAGGTTTATTCACAAAATAATGCCATTCTAATTTTTTTAACCACTTATCGATATCATTTTTGTGAATCATGGTAAATCTTAAATCGTAAGATTTTTTCAGTAAATTCTATATTCAGATGAAGGGCTTCTGGAAGATGAAATATCACTTTAGGCACTTCATTTTGGACTTTGCTGAATAGGTCTTTCTGTGCCTCCGTTATCTGTTCTATTGGTAAGTTTTTCAGTATTCGCTACTATTAGATGCACAGAAATACCCGAAGTGGGAGAATCTAATATGGTGTTAGACCTGGATTTATTTTTCTTTGAAGGCATCGTAGAATTTAGTTATATATATATATATATATATATATATATATATATATATATATATATATATATATATATATTATATATATATATATATATATATATATATATATATATATATATATATATATATATATAATATATATATATATATAATATATATATATATATATATATATATATATATATATATATATATATATATATATATATATATATATATATATATATATATATATATATATCTCCTCCGGTGGACAAAGGCCAGAGGCCTACCAAATTCCACCGGAGCCGGGAAAGATCTATTTCATGGTTGATGGAGGCCGACGTGTCCAGGTAAACGGCGTTGAAAGTATGCAAGTCAAAGGAAATTGGGAAAATAGATGAAGGAGTGTTATATATATATATATATATATATATATATATATATATATATATATATATATATATATATATATATATATATATATATATATATATATAATATATATATATATATTTCAAAATTATTTGGAACTCGAGATTAGACGGTAGTGCGTTAGTTATATTGTATGAATTTAGGTAAACAATCCTAGCCTAGGCTTGTATATAGTAGCCAATTTATTATGAACAATTAATATATATATATAATATATATATATATATATATGCAACTGCCTTTCAATTGCAAGATATATTAAGAAATATAGGGTTAAGAATAGCTTTGTTCACTTATTATGTTTATTTCTTAAGCCTAAAAGTATAACACAGTCAAATTTTCATCACCTTAATTAATATTTTATCTTCAGTATTACGGGATTTAGGCAAGGATAAGGATCATTAATTCTACAGTTTATAGAGCATTCACTACATAAGTATTGAATTTAAAGCACTTCAAACTCACTTCATTCCCTTTATATCAAGCCTTATTTGCTTTATTTATGAGAAATGTGTTCTCAATACACCTTTATTCGGTCTCTCTTGTAGTGTCACTGACTCTTTCAACTGCCTCTCTCTCTCCTCTCGCCCTCACCCCTTTTGAATTTACCAATCACGTTCGTTTTTTATATCACCTGATATAAGTTTGAGGAGTCGTGTTTCATTTCTATACAATGGTGATCCAAGAGTTTGGAAATTCTTAAATGTAACTGGTATTTAAGAAGTTTTCCTGCCTTCGTCCCTCTTACATACTAATTACAACAATGCAAAGGAAAGTAGAAAGAAGGATGTTTTAAATTGCCAAAGTTCGAGGATAAGAGAAAACTTAGTATTAAGGATCTAATATCTGCATAGTAACACTAATTACATACGATATTAATTTGTTTTAATACTATTTTTGTTCCTGTAATATAAATATTATTACTGCGTCCTCATTCTAAAAGCAATCGATTCTATCTAAGGCTCTATATGGTAATATGCCTTAATATTCCTTAGGTTTTCCACCTCTGTTCTTCCATTCTTTTCAATATATACAGTATTGTTTGTGAACTTTATAACTCTATACGGACCCGAGTAGCGGGGTTCTATCTTCCTCAGATTGCACTGCCTGTTTCTTACAAGCACATACTTTGCATCTTTTAGATCCTTCGGCATAAATATTTTCTTGTTTTTAAAGGTAGGTCTCAATGCTAGGGGCTTCGAGAGGAGGTATGTTAGTTTTTCAGTGTAGGTTTTATAATTCATATAAGGTTTGCTAATTTTGCTTTCAAGTAAAGCTCCTGGTATCAGCGGGTTTTGGCCAAACTTCAGCATGGATGCTGTAATTCAGCTATCTTCTATTGGACCAGTTCTCAATCAAAATAGTGCAAAAGGTAGGAGATCGATCTACTTCTGTTTATACGCAGTTTATACGCAGATACTTCCACAAGCATCGTCCTTAGACAACTCAACAGTGTCTTATGGTAAACCTCCAAGGCCCCATTACTCTCTGGTGAATAGCTGCTTGACGTTACATGCTTTATTCCTAATATTTTGCACACACTTTGGAAAAGCCCTGAAGTAAACTGAGGCCCTCTATCACTTATAAGCATTTTCATCACTCCTAGTACTGGGAACATCTCCCGTACCATAGTATCAGCTATAGTCTCTTTTTCTACGTTTTTCAGAGGAAAGGCCCATAGGTACCTGGAGTACCTGTCTAAAAAGGTTAATAAATATTTATGACCCCTGCATTCCGGCATCTTAAGGATGTCAACATGAACTATTTCAAATTTCTCGGATACTTCCTGAAACTTTTTATATTCCGGGTTAATGTTCTTAATGAGCTTTGCCCTTTGACAAGGATCACACGTTCTTACAAACTCTTTCACTTTTGCATTCATATTTTTAAACACGAATTCTGATTTCAAGCTTTTCACCGTTCTTCGAACCCCTAGGTGCCCCCTTCCATGGCAATTCTCAATCACTTCTTTTACGCACTTTTCAGGTACATACACTCGATAATAACACAACGATATATCTACATACAGCTCTATTTCGGTATCTTTTTACCAAAACTTTCTTTTCGCTAGATTTAATGCAGTTGTTTCTTCCCCTGTAATGTATTTTTTAATGCTTCCTCTCCTTCCTGCGCCTCCTTTAACTCTTCGTAGTTTATTTCCCTCCTGAATTTATTTAAAGAATCTGCTGAACTAATTTTAAATATTTCTCCAAGTACAGCCGCCTTCATTTTGGTTTCCGCATTTTCAGTTACTACATCAGCAAGGCAACCATTCTTTAGGGCATTTAATGTACTACGCTCCGCCTCTTCTAGAATGGCTGCTCTAAGCCCCTCCCCTTTTTTTAGTACGTTCAAGAATTTTTTCGGTGCTCGTGGTTTTGATCGTATAAATTCCATCTGCCTTTCTTGTTTCCTTAGCATTGCCTGGATTTTTTAAATACCTGGATAGGTAATCGGCTAGCACGTTTTCCGATCCTTTTATGTGCTCTAACTCTACGTCAAACTCGGAGATAAAAGCTAAATATCGCTTTTCCCGCGTGTTTAACGCAGGCGAGTCTATTTTTTTCTGAAGACCAACTTCACCGACAAGCTATCCGTCAGTATCTTCACCTTCCTTCCTATCATGAGGTGTGAGAATTTATTCATTGTCTTCTTTATTGCAAGGAGCTCTTTGCTAAACACCGTATAAGACCTCTCACAAGGCTTTAAAACCACACTATAAAATCCTAAAGGTTTTCTCTCTTCATTATCTAGAAAAATGGTATCTGCAGTAGCTACATCGCTGGCATCTGTGTATATAATTAGAGGAGTATCTCCTTCAGGGTACCCTAGCATTTAGATTCCACCTTATTTTTCTAGCTCAACTGCATCGTGCAACGCTGACTTTGCTCCTTCAAATGCTAACTCTGAATCTCGATTCCACCTTATTTTTCTTGAACTGAAGGGTTTTCCTTTCAACTCACGCGTCAGAGGTTCTATGATATGAGCTAAATTCGGAATGCAAGAACGAAAAAAGTCAAGCGCCCCTAGAAATGATCGGAGTTGCTTAATGGTCTTAGGTTTCGAAATCCACTTAAATAACCTCTACTCTCTCAGTATTTGGTTTCATTCCTCCGTTGGAAATATCGTATCCCAGGAAAGTTACCTGCTTTCCACCAATCATGCTTTTTGATCCATTTACATAAATTTTCAGTAAGAAAATCGTTCCAACACTTTTTCTAAAATTTGCTTGTGCTCTTCTTCCCCTTCGCTAGCAATTAATATATCATCTATATAAACAAACACATGTGGAAGGTCAGCCAGCAATATGTGCATGAATCTGAGAAATGCACCCGCTGAATTGCAATGCCCTTCGACAATTGTGTTGTAGCTAAAACTACCAAAAGGAGTATTTATTGTGAAGTACTTCTTACTCTCTTCATCCAATGGCAGATTATAAAAGGCTTTTGTTAAGTCTAGCTTGGTAAAAATTTTGCATTTTGCTATTATATTGGATACATCTCCAAGGTTTGGGAGTGCGTAGCAATCTCTAATTGATATTGAATTTAATTGCCTCAAGTCTGCAACTACTCTCACCTCTGTCTCATCCTTTCTTAAGACATTAATGGGGAAACCCCACTCGCTGTTACTTCTTGTTATTACTCCTGCTTCAAGCAATTTCTGCAGCTCCGCTTTTGTCTTATTGTATAAACTAGCAGGGAGCCGCCGCGCTTTAATATTGATGGGTCCCCCTTTTACCCTAATTTTGTATGGGAAGTTACTTTTAAGTTCTTGCTGAACTCTTTCCGGTAGAGGGCATTCTACAGCTGCCCGCAAGATTTTCCCTGTCGTGACGTCACTCGTTTCATTCATCTCTTCACTCGCATTCCCACTGTTGCCAAGTTTCGACCATTCATTCATTTGCTCAATTTTTAGTTTCTAGTTTAATTTTAAATAAGGGTTTTCAAATAAATGTTCAAAAGTATTAATAAGCTGGACAAGAGAGATAATAGGACTAGTTGGCAAATTACAAGATAGTTTGAGAGTATAGCCAGGAAACTAACAATCTAAAAATTCTTTATTACTACGAGAGTTACTAATTAGTTTAATACTAAAATTTGTTTCAGCGTCGATTAATATGCTTTCCTTAAAGTTTAATATAAAATTGTTACTACATAAAAAATCTAAACCTAAAATTGCTGTCGGTACATTTGCTTTTAACACTTCCACCTTATAAAGTCGCCTCAAGCCAATGTCAATGCTCATCGTCTCACTGCCATACTCCTCCACCGGCGTCTCGTTTGCAGCAATTAAATTCCCCACTACTTCGCTCATTCTATCCTTTGCATTTGCAGGAATTACGCTCGCAATTGCACCACAGTCAATCACGAATAACCTACCAGTTACTCTATCTTTTACCTTATAAGGAGGATACTTGCTTTATTCTCAACATTTCCGCGGCATTTTTTTAATTTTCTCAATGCTAGCCTCTACTTCCAAAATGGGCGTGGCTTCTGCCTTTTCTATTATATCTTCGTCATTTATAAAATTTTTATTATTAATTACCTGTAATTCCTTTAGCACTCCTAGATTAAAATAGAAACATTCGTTGTATTCACAATTATTATTTTCTTCATTATTATTATTATTACCATTATTATTATTATTATTATTATTATTATTATTATTATTATTATTATTATTATTATTATTATTATTATTATTATTATTATTAATCATTTATTATTATTTTTATTTCATTATTATTATTATTATTATTGCTATCATTATTATTATTATTCATTATTATTATTATTTATTATTATTATTATTATTATTATTATTATTATTATTATTATTATTATTATTATTATCTCAATCTCTATCCTCAAAATCTCTCGCGTGACTCCTATATTTAAGAAAGACGATCCCTCCCTACCTAAAAACTATAGACCCATATCCATTACACACACGGTTAGCAAAATTTTCGAAAAAATAATATTTAAACAGCTGACTGAATATTTCACCTCAAATTCATTACTTAGCGATTTCCAGTTCGGTTCAGAAAAGGCGTTCAACATCGGACGCGCTTATCTGTCTGACCGAAAAACTTTATAAAACTTAGAAAATAAAGACTCCTCCGTCCTTCTGCTACTAGACTTCACCAAAGCGTTTGACACAATAGACCATGATATCCTATTAACCAAATTAAATAGACTGGGTTTCGATGGCTAAACTTGCAGTGGTTTAAAACTTACCTCAAAGGCAGACAACAATACGTAAAGTTAGGTGATATACTCTCTAACACACAACAAATAAAAACTGGTGTCCCACAGGGTCATACTAGCTCCACTTCTATTTTCAATATATACAAACGACTT
>SEYY01023391.1:10000-17500 GCA_009176605.1 Armadillidium nasatum
GAAACAGAGGGTCAAGTGAGTTTGAAAGTAGCGGACAGTTTATTAATCTTGTAGCCTTAGACTCAACAATATCCAAAACAAATGTGGAACCGGGGCTCCCTCCAAATGTGAGAACATTACTCCATACAATAGCGAATAAGACCCTTATATAATTGAAGCAACTGTTCGGAAGAAAAAAATTCCCGCAATCTGAACAGTATGAAGTTTCCAAGAAAGTTTATTGCTTATTATATTCAGACCAAGAATGTAAATGTTGTTTACAGGTAAGACAGGAGAGCAGGAGAGCAGAGCCGTCGAAGGAGATAGGAAAGTTGGGAGGTGTTTTTGAGAGGGAGATCTGAAGAAGTTGAGTTTTTAAAGTTGAATTTTGCAAGGTTGAGGCGGTCCCACAGGAAAATCCAGACCCTGATAGGCAAGAATGGAATCAGAAAGTTGAAGGAGAGAAGCGACTCTAAAAGCAAAGGTGGAAGCAGATTTGAAATGAGTAGAGGAATGGAGAGTTGAATCATCGGCATAAGAATGAACAGAGTTTGCAATGGAGACGAGAAGATCGTTAATGAAAAGTAAGAATCAAGTTGGAAATAAAACAGAACCCTGAGGAATACCACATTTGATAGAAAACGAGGATGAGGTCGCTCCATCGACAAGTGTCGATAAGGAACGATCTGAGAGAAGACTAGACATAAGTAAGCAAAGAGAAGGAGGGAACCCAAATGAAGGTTGTTTGATGAGTAGAGACTCATCTCACACCCGGTCAAAAGCTTTCCATAATTCCTAAGAGCAGAAGACCATAAATCCGTAAGATAGGAAAGTATATCACCAGTAGACCTTGAATGTCAGAAACCATACTGATGATTTGAAAGAAGGGAGTGAGACTCAAGATGTTCCAGGAAATGAGGGTTAAGGAGAGTTTCAAAGATTTTAGAGAGAACACAAGTGAGAGTTATAGGAAGACAGAGAGATCAGAGTAGCTTCCCTTCTGAACATATGTGGGCTTCCAGCATTAAGGAAAAAAAATAGTATTAAGGTATAGAGATTAGAGTTGAACTAGAGCAAGCGCCCGATCAGAAGCGATCTCTCTCAGAACACGGGGAGGAATGCCATCCTTGTCGCTGACTTTCCTGACTTTCATAGTTCTCAGGATCTCATGGACCTGGAAATCACAGGTGATGATATGAGACACCTAAGAAGAGAAGGGATAGGAGGATGGGAACCGGAATCGTTCAGGGCTGCATTGGGTGCTTTTTCAGAAGGAGTATTAGCTACAGAGCCATCAGAACGAATTAGAGGAGGAAAGTAGGTTTTCAGAAGTTATTAGAAATGTTTTAGAAATTCCTTTCAAGAGTACCAAGGAGATCGAGTCACCAGTTTATAAACCGAGTAAAAGACCAACAATCTTTATGTCTCAATGAAACTACAATCGACGTTGGCCTTAATTCATACAATTTAAGAGCTCCATCATGTTTATTTCAATGAAAAAATGATCTAATGTAATAGATACCATTACAATATGTATACTGGTCTCAGAGAATTAGACATATTAAGACTAGCTACTTAAAAATCCAATATTTGTATCCTCAGAAGCTAAAATAACTACGCCTTTAATTTTGGATTGCTTTAGATTTCTATTAAGATCATTTAATTCTTCTTTTATTGTATAATGTGATTCTGATGAAGATGAATATTTAAATACAAGATGAATATATTTTTTTTAGAAATTCCTTTCAAAATAAAATCAAATCAAACAAGGATAATAATTTCTTACACGATCCATTATTTTTCGCAATTTCATCTTCAGACGGCAAAATGCAAAGATCTTTTTTTATTCAGTCATTGTTAAAAATTTTCTCGTGAATATAAAAATATAAGTTCCAATATACTAGAGAAGACCATCTTTGTTTCTGACCACCATTTGACAGTCATAATAATGATAATAAATCTTTTGAACAAGAGGATGTTATTAATTTATAACTCTTTATGGAGAAAACGTTTTTTTCTCCAAAACACAAAAGAAACATTATCAGGAAAAAAAAGGCGTTATCAATTATTTCCAAGCGAGAGCTATGGTATTCGTTGCAAAATAATATTCGATACAAAACATTATCATTATTTATTTACCAATGTTTTCATTTATATAGTAAAATAATATTTATTACAGATAAGAGCTACAATTTTCTATATCATATTATTCAATATGGGATGAATCTTAAATAAGGTAAGAGATGAATAAGATATAAATTTGCGATCATGAAACAGGAGCAAATTTTGCATAACATCTGTAGTCAGCAGGCAAAAAATTAACATAATCTTGCAACTTTTATGTGAGAATATATATATATATATATAATATATATATATATATATATATATATATATATATATATATATATATATATATATATATATATATATATATATATATATATTATATATATAGTAATAGGAAAAATTTTTAATTTTAAAAAAAAAAAAAAAAAAAAACCGACTAAGAATGAAATGTATATGTATGAAAAAGATTTGTACGTTATATACAAAATAAACTTTATTAATATTTAATTTTAATATTTTAATAAAATTTTTATAAAATTTTTTTTTTTTAAATTATTTTCAAATTCATCCAAAACTTCCTTAGAGATGTTACTACTTAATTATAATAAATAATAAGTAATAATAAAAATAAAAAATAATTAATGATACTAATTAAACAAATTAATTAAGAAACAGGAACTGAAGTGACCCTACATTCATTGTATTGTTTTCCCAAATGAGATAAAGTGGTATAATATATATATATATATATATATATATATATATATATATATATATATATATATATATATATATATATATATATATATATATATTATATATATATATATATATATATATATATATATATATATATATATATACGACTCGTTTTACTCAAATAAAAAATAACATTCTTTATTGTTTTCTGACCTATTTGACCGAAGCGCCATCTTTGTTTGAAGGAAGAATAAGCTGGCATGACGTGAAGAAGTGCTGAAAAGAAGTCGCTGATTGCCAAATTTACAATGAAAGTACTAGCTGGGCTTCGGAGTCGACGAAATCTAATATATATATATATATATATATATATATATATATATATATATATATATATATATATATATATATATATATTATATATATATATATATATATATATATATATATATATATATATATATATATATATATATATATATATATATATATATATATATAATATATATATATATATATATATATATATATATATATATATATATATATATATATATATATATATATATATATATATATATATATATATATAATATTATATTATTTATTTTTTTTTAAATAATTTCTGTTATATTTATAAAAGATAAAATAATTTTTTTTCCGTATTTCATATTCATTTTTTACATGTATTATGATAAAAAGAATGAAAAAAGGGTGTCAAACAGCATGAGAAAAATAATATAATAAAATAAGAATGATAATCATATAAACCAAACAAATATTATATTTAAAAATTGGGAAAATGATGCAGCTGGGCTGGTCACGCACCGAAGGAGCTAATATCACAAACGTGCCTTAAAAAGAATGGGGCTGTACCTAAAACGCTGCAAATTGCTGATGCAAATATTAACAACTTTCCACACACGCACATCTATAATATATAATATATATATATATATTATATATATATATATATATATATATAATATATTATATATATATATATATAATATATATATATATATATATATATATTATATTATATATATATATATATATAGTTTTTTAGTTTTTTTTGCAACATTGCAATATACATATATAATAACTAATATTATTATTTTTTATCACAAAAAAGAATTTTTTAAAAAAAATGCCACATCCAGACGACGAAAACGCCGCCCTACTACTAGTGCTAAATTTTAACTCATAGTTTTAAATAATCTCTCTGTCCAGTTCTCTGACACTAGGCTTAACTTTAAGCATCATACTTTCATTCGATAATATTTGAAGAACTTCTTTATTTAATTTTTCCACTCACTCTTTTACTTACGAATCACACAAATGTCATGTTTCAAAACAAATTGTCTTTTAAGGGTATAATAGAATGAATTTTTCTTCTAGTTCATGCTATGTAAACCTTTGGTCTTACTTTGATATGGCGGTTAAAGAAACAATATATATATATATATATATATATATATATATATATATATATATATATATATATATATATATATATATATATATATATATATATATATATATATATATATATATATATATATATATATATATATATATATATATATATATATATTATATATATATATATATATATATATATATATATATATATAATATATAAATATATATATATATATATATATATATATATATATATAATATATATATATATATATATATATATATATATATATATATATATATATATATAATATCAGCAGCTACATACCTTGTGAACACCCATACGACAAGTGCATTCCCGATGATGCCCAGTGTTCCTACAATAATCAAAAATATTCCAACGAGAATATGTAAAACTTCTTCGGGAGGTTGCTTTGAAATATGCTTCAGCCAATGTTGAGGAACCCCTGAAAGATTCGCCCATAAGAGGGTCTCGTTATAGGAGTAGGCAAAACTTGGGGTCGTAGTCGAAGGAAGAGTTACATCTGGGGATCTGTCATTCTGTTGTTCGACGTCCTCCGTCGTAGGCATTTCAATTTAGATTTAACATGAATAGTTTTGTTTTGAACAAGTTTATAACATGTTTGTTACATATTATGTTATTGTTATATTCAATATTCTGAAAGCCCATTGTCAGGGTGTATATTAATATTATTTGTTATAATTACTATCACCTGCAATTATATATTATATATATATATATATATATATATATATATATATATATATATATATATATATATATATATATATATATATATATATAATATATATATATATTTTATGTCTCCTCTGGTGGGCAAAGGCCAAAGGCCTACCAATATCCACCAGAGTTGGGAGCTATCGAAATCGGGTCGCTAATGGCCGACGTGACCCGATACACGGCGTTTAAAAGTGTGCAAGTCAAAGGAAGTTGGGAAAACAGATGAAAGGAGTGTGTTCCAGACTTTACCAGTAGAGTACATGTAAGATTGAGCATAGCGGTTAAGTCTGGGGTCGGAGAGTTGGACAAAGAAAGGATGAAACTGTGTAGAAAGTCGTGTCGCACGAGCTCTTCTCAGTGGAGGAGGTATGCGGCGTGAGAGTTCAGAAGAGCAATGTCCGTTGTAATAGCGATAGTATAGAGAGAGTGACGCAACAATTCGACAGGAAAGAGACTGGAGAGAATTAGTGAGAGCAGGAGAGTTGATAAGAAGAAAAGCCCTAGACTCCACCTTTTCAAGGAGAGCTTTATGTGTGGAACCACCCCTGTATATATATATATATATATATATATATATATATATATATATATATATATATATATATATATATATAATATATATATATATATATATATATATAATATATATATATATATATATATATATATAAATATTCTTATTCAAATTATATATCAAAAACAAGAGTACTTACTTTCCATTTCAAGAATTTTAAAGAAATTCTTGTTTTGAATATTTGAAAACTTGAATTTTAAAATATTACATTTTTTATTCTTTAAGAGGAATAAAAAAAAATATTCGGAAAATATTATTTAGAATCTGAAATATTGTGCAAATATAACTGAAAAACCTTTTAATATATAATTATATAGCAAATTACATTTTTATAATTATATAATTTTTAAGTAAGAATTTTATTTAAATTTTGTCATTATTAATATTACACTCATTTTTCAATCTATTTTGTGTTTGCTTTAAATCTTTTTGAAAAAGATATGCTACGCAGTTAATATACAACTGAGAAGTATACAGGGATTTAGCAGAATAACTGGAAACGAAAAACCTTTCCTTTTTCACAAAAGAGGAAATATCCAATGGACATAAAAGCTGGTATATAAGTTCACATATAAAATATTTCATAATGTTGTTTAATTGGGAAACAATGCCTCGATTCCGTTAAATCTGCCTGTAAATTGATAGCTCCAAAAGGAAAAAAAATCATTACATTTATTACATACTATTGAAGCGTCACGGATTATAGTGTGAACTGAGAATAATGAACGTATGAGAAGAATATTTAATTTGTTATGATGATATATAAGAGATGAATATTGCCTTTTGTAGTAAAATTAAATTTAAGATTGAATAAAAAAAATATATATAAAAAAAAAAAAAAAAAAAAAAAAAAAAAACCTTTTTTTTTTTTTTTCTTTTCTTCTTTCTTTTTTTTTTTACAAACTTTTTTTATCCAGCGAAATTATTTTATAGTTAATAATAACAAATTATATATATATATATATATATATATATATATATATATATATATATATATATATATATATATATATATATATATATATATATATATATATATATAGGGTATACAAACTTACCTGTGAAATGGTATGTGTATGTTTAATAACAAATTATATAGAACGGCTTCTGCAAATTTATTGAAGGAAAAAGAAAGGTAAAAGAAAGAAAAGTTTTAAAGATATCTTAGAATTGATACTCAGTAAAAATA
This sequence comes from Armadillidium nasatum, assembly GCA_009176605.1. NCBI lineage: Eukaryota > Metazoa > Arthropoda > Malacostraca > Isopoda > Armadillidiidae > Armadillidium > Armadillidium nasatum. Next base: position 16,700 of record SEYY01023391.1, read on the forward strand.
AAATTATTTTCTTTTTATAATTCCGGAGGGTGATGAGTAATACAAAATTAGATTCTTCAATTTTGAGTGATTTATATTCTTGACTAGTTACAAGAAGGTAAACTGAGTAGATATTGGTGTAAATAGATTTTAAACGGTTTAATATACAGAAGCAAGGAAAAATGCTGCAAACATTAATTTAGTCAGTGAAAGGTAAAGAAACAATTAGTTTAAAAAGAAACTCCTATAGATTATTTTTAGAACGAAGGCTGAAGAAAAATTCTATACCGAAATAAAAGGTAGAATAGTAATAATACAAAGGTCAATGACTAGAGTTTAAAAAAAAGTAGTTAAGGGATAAATGGAGACATAAAATAAAATGAAAAACTAGAAAGAATAACAATAAATTTATTAAAACGAATAATAATAATAATAATAATAATAATAATAATAATAATAATAATATATATATATATATATATATATATATATATATATATATATATATATATATATATATATATATATATATATATATATATATATATATATATATGTGTGTTGTGTGTGTGTGTGTGTGTGTGTGTGTGTAAACAAAATGAGGGAATGCCAAGACTACTTTAAGCGTTGAATTAAATTGCTGATTCAAAGCTAGGCTAATTGTCTGCTTGTAGATCTTTAAATAATAAAAATTTTAAAATATATTAAAAATAAAATTTAAAATTAAAATTTTGATGAATAAATAAATATTTTAACACGAATAACAAATATTTAACCTTTAATTAGCTAAACTGATATCAGTGTCAATATAACTGTACAAAT
>SEYY01023391.1:27500-45000 GCA_009176605.1 Armadillidium nasatum
TCATCTAGTTTTTATTAAAATTTCATTTTAATTGATTTTGCTTCCTACATGCGACAAGTTTTATTATTTGTTTAAGGTCCCTAGGAACAAATCTTTGAGCATATATATATATATATTATATATATATATATATATATATATATATATATATATATATATATATATATATATATATATATATATATATATATATATATATATGAAAGTGGGTTGAAAGGGAAATTTCTGAAGGGGATAAAAGCTTTTTATATGAATTGTAGATCCAGAGGGAAGAGGGACTTTCGGATTGGTTTAGCATAGGAGTGGGATTGAGACGCGAGTGTGTAATGTCGCCATGATTATTTAATCTATTGATTGATGTTGTAGTTAGAGAAATGGAAATAGAAGGGAAGGGTATTAGGTTGAGAAATATGGAGGGTGAATTGGATGTGAACGTTTTACTTTTTGCAGATGATGTGGAGTTGGTGACAGAATCTGGAGAAAAGATTAACAATACTGGTGAGAGAGTTTGAGAGGGAATGTGCGAACATGAGATGAAAGTCAGTCGAGCGTAAAGTAAAGTTATGAGGATTGGAGGTGGGGATGATGAGATGTGGAGGGAGGAATGGTAGGGTGTAGAAGTAGGAGGAAGGAAACTTGAAGAGGTGGATGAATTCAAATATTTAGGAATGTTGGTGGAAGGTAAGGGTGGGACGGAAAAAGAAATAAAGAATAGAGTGGTAGAGGGAATGAAAGTGTTGTGGTCCTAAGAGAAGTATGGAAGAAAGGAAAAATTTCTAAAGAAATAAAGAAAAGAATGTTTGTATATATGTGTTTGCCTTCTCTAATGTATGAGTGTGAAACATAGATGATAAATACTCGGACAAGAAAAAGTTTGAATGTTTTTGAGATGAAAGATTTGAGACCGATATGTAAATAGAAAAAATTTGATAGGATTAGAAATTAAAGAATAAGGGAGATGTGTAGATTTATGAAGGGTGTGCAAACTCATTTATGCCTAAAATTGTAATTTCTTTTGAAGACGTCATTTCTGCTCCCTCTGAGCATAGCACTATGAAAGAGTACGGCCCAGATGATATTTCTCCTGTAGTTCTTAAAACTTGTTTTCCCGAGTTTGCACCCCGCCATGGTAAACTATTTTGTCTTTGTTTTTCTAATTCAACCTTCCTTTCTTGTTGGAAACTTGCGCTCATTCAACCTGTGCAGAAAAAGGGGGGACCCCTCTCAACCCTCTAACTGCCGTCCTATTTTAATACCTTCCGTTCTTTCTAAAGTTTTCGAATCTAACCTTAACAGGAAGATTTGGAAACGGCTTAATTCTTCTAATCTTATCTCTGATCACCAGTATGGCTTTCTTTAAAAACGCTCTACTGGTGATGTTCTTTCCCTTTTCTCTGACTCTTGGTCTTCCACTCTCCGTCATTTATGTGAATCTTTTGTTGTTGCACTGGACGTATCGAAAACTTTCAATAGAGTCTGGCACACATCTTCGATTTCTAAAATTCCTTCTTTTGGAATATATCCTTTCCTCTGAAGTCTTCTCTCTAACTTCCTTTCTGGTGGTTCTGCAGCAGCTGTTGTAGACGGCCACCATTCATCCTTTAAATGTATTAAAAGTGGTGTTCCTCAAGATCTGTCCTATCCTCAACAATTTATTTATTTTTCGTTAATGACCTTCTCTAAGCTACTTCATCTCTTATCCACTACTATGGCTTTCAATTTGAAAGGCACCCCTCCCAACAGCAATTATTAGATTTAAAGAAGGAAGCCTTGGAGCAGTTAACCTCTGATCTATCTCGTATTTCAAATTGAGCAAAGAAAACATGGTTGTTTTCACTGCCTCCAAAAGTCAATTCCTCCATCTCTCCACTCCACTCAGCCTTCTACACAACTATGATATCTTCTTCGAAAACACACAACTCAAACCTTCATCTCTCTTTAATATTCTCGGTGATTCTTTTTCTCGTGATCTTTCTTTTTTACCAGTAGAATACATGTAAGATTGACTATAGTAGTTAAGTCTGGGGTTACATACTTGAACATAGAAATTATGAAACTGTGTAGAAAAGAATGTCTTACGAGCCACTCTCAGCGGAGGAGATATGAGACGGAAAAGTTTGTAAGATTAGGGTTAATTGTAATAGCGATAGTATAGAGACGATAGTATAGTGACGCAACAATTCAAAGGGCGAAAAGAAACTGGAGAGAACTAGTGAAAGCAGAAGAGTTGACTCCACTTTTTCAAGGTGCATACAGGGACGAACAACACCCCTATAAATAGCAAGCAACTGGGGTTGAGTGAAGAATTTCTGAAGACTTCACAGAACACGTAACCTCTCTTGGAATCTGATGTTTAGAAGGAGATATCATAGTTGTGTGGAAGTTTCAGTGGAGGTGAGAGATAGAGGAACTGAGTTTTTAAGGCATTAAAAACTATAATGTTTTCGCTGCTCCAATTTAAAATGCAAGATAGATCAGAAATTAGTTTCTTCAAGGCTTCCCTCCTTACGTCTATAAACTGCTGTTGGTAGGGCGTCTTTCAAACTCAGGGAGGGAACATTAGATAACCTCTGAGAAGGTAACTAACCAAAGTAACTAAAGAAAGTAACTATAACCAAAGGGCAACGGAAACGAAATGGTCTAGTCCACCCTATCACCCCGCTGGTTAACCCCTGTGGGAGGTACTTTCATCTCTTCGGACTGCTCTATATCCTCTTCCTATATATATATATATATATATATATATATATATATATATATATATATATATATATATATATATATATATATATATATATATATATATATATATATATGAACCTATTTCTACAAAATGACGTTATACCCATTACATTTACAGAACCAGAATTAATTCACTTAACGTTCTAAAATCTAGTCTGAAAGGTTGAAATGATAATTAATTAAAGTTTTGAAGCAAAGTTTAATAATGGAATTTTTTCTCAAAGAGAAAATCTCATTAGCAGTAAATGACTAATTATATATATATATATATATATATATATATATATATATATATATATATATATATATATATATATATATATATATATATATATATATATATATATATATATATATATATATATATATATATATATATATATATATATATATATATATATATATATATATATATATATATATATATATATATATATATAGATGATAATATTTATTGCCAAAACACATTCAATTTATGAATACAAAACACAAATTTATTATAAATCAAATAAAATAAAACAAAATAAAGAGGCAATCTTACTGTGAAAAAAATTCTTAAGGCAACAAAATAATATAGGAGAGCAACAAGTAATACAATAACTAATACTTTGCAACAAGTAATTCTTTAAATTAAATTTAAGTACATGTAACTGAGAGTTATTTCTCAGCTCAACAGGTATATCATTCCATACTCTAGCAGCCTGATAAGCAAAGTTACTCTTAACAGAAACAGAAAAAGATATTGGGCAACAATATCAAAGCTACCTTTTGTTATGTATCTATGTTCATATACAAAATGAAACATTTTCCTATACACAAATGGACATTGTTGGGACATTTTGACCTTTAAAATTGTCAATGCTACTTTTAATTTAAAAAGTCAACTATCTTCAGTATTCGTAATTGTTTATAAATATCAGTGGTATGCTCACAATGAACAAAACGAGAAAGGAGATTCCTTTTCACCTTATTCTGAATAATTTGCAATCTATCACATATCATGGTCGCTACAACACCACACCAAAAAAAAAACAATGCCAAAAGTCAACAAGGAATTTACATTAGAAAAGTAGAAGGTTACTTTTTATTCCCTAATTTTTAATAAGATTAAATATTTAATAAATTGCTTCTTATAATAATACTCCAACGAAGTGTTATTTAATGTTAAAAAAAAAATAGGTCATTCAATTTTGATTAGTTATTCCAGATGAAGAAAATAATGTACGTGGTTGCAAAAATTTTGCAAACGCATCCTTTGATATAACGGACGGGAGAATTGTGTGCGATCACTTGCCGCTCGAGCGTTTCTATTATGTGGTTGCAAATGAAATGCAACCGACCGTACAAAACTTCGTTTATAGTGCAAGAAACATTTTGAAAGAAGTTTTAAAAAAGTATACATATTTAAATTTTTGTTCTTCACAGTTTAGAATATTTTTATATTTATTATTATTATACTTATATTAATAATAATAATAATAATAATAATAATAATAATAATAATAATAATAATAATAATAATAATAAAATTTTATTATTATTTTTATTATTTATTACTTTTTATTATTACTATTATTATAATATTATTATTAGTATATTATTATTATTATTATTATTATTATTATTATTATTATTATTATTATTATTATTATTATTATTATTATTATTATTATATAAAGTTTTCAATTGTACAAAGATTTTTCAATGTTTTCAATAAAAAGGTTCCTTCTTAGGCATAATATGCACCTAATCCAACAAAATTATAAAGGTTAATCTGATTATTAGGCTGAAATTATTTTTTTTTTAATTTATTGTACATTAGGTAGGCATAATTTCACCTGCCTTTCAATCCCAGTACGTATGCTGCGAAGAAAATTATTATTCCCACATGCTACGATACTGAGACAATCCCGTTTTCTTTTATGAGATATATAAGCAAAATCACATTGGCATGTACTCAGTGTTTTGACATTAGTCGTACGGAGTAAATGCATTTAGTGTATTTTATGATTTTTTGCCTGATATATAACTCATTTTTGGAGTTTTCTTTTTAAATAAACAAAATGACTGTGAAGAAAACTTATTTTATGCTTTTACTGGTAAGTAACAAAAATTTAAGTTTTTTAATAACTTTTTAAGATGAATGTTTCACGGTATATATATATATATATATATATATATATATATATATATATATATATATATATATATATATATATATATATATATATATATATATATATATATATATATATATATATATATATATATATATATATATATATATATATATATATATATATATATATATATATATATATATATATATATATATATATATATATATATATATATATATATATATATATATATATATATATATATATATATATATATATATATATATATATATATATATATATATATATATATATATATATATATATATATATATATATATATATATAATATATATAATATATATATATATAATATAATATAATATATATATATATATATATAATAATATAATATATATATATATATATATATATATATATATATATATATATATATATATATATATATATATATATATATATATATATATATATATATATATATATATATATATATATATATATATATATATATATATATATATATATATATATATATATATATATATATATATATATATATATATATATATATATATATATATATATATATATATATATATATATATATATATATATATATATATATATATATATATATATATATATATATATATATATATATACTTACTGTCTTACTGTCCTCCCCCAGGAAGGTTGCGGTCTTCTAGGAAACCGAGACCTGTCAGTGGACACAGCAGTCTTCTCCACACATCTCTGTCTTCCCACATTCTTCGTCTATGTATTTCTTCCATCGTGGGCAACTCCCATCTTCTCAACGTATCTTGCACTGATTCCCTCCATTTCTTCCTCGGTCTACCCCTTGACCTTCCATTCGGCGTCCAGTTCCATCTTCTCTTCGCCATCCTATTTTCCGGCATCCTTTCCAGATGTCCCCACCATCTCAACCTCACCGCATGTATCCTCCTCATCACTGGCACTACTCCCACCTCCTGTCTCACCCTTTCGTTCCTTATCCTATCTCTTCTGGTTTTTCCAATCATAGCTCTCAGTATCCTCATCTCCGTTGCTTGTATTCTACTTTCCTGTCTTCTGGTAGTGCACCACGTTTCTGCTCCATACATCATTATTGGTGTCAACACATTCTCGTAAATTACTCTTTTTACCTCCAACCCCATATGTTGATCCTTCAGCAGCGGGTACACAGCTCCTGTTGCTCTCCCTACCTGTGCTATTCTATGTGCAATCTCCGTATCGTTTCCACAATCCTCCGTATACACTCCTCCCAGGTATTTAACCTCCTTTACCTTCCTCAAGATCTCTCAATCCAACTCAAACTCCCACTCCCCTCCACTCCCTCTCCCACCCTACCCATTATCATCACCTCAGTTTTCTCCGTATTCACCTGCAATCCTCTTTCCCTTAGTCTTTCTATTAAGTTACCCACTATTCTCTCTATTCCATCTCTATTCTCACCCCACAATGCCAAATCATCTGCATATGCCATGATGTCTCCTCCCAGGTTCCTCATCTCCTCTCTCACCTCATCAATAATTTTATCCATATAAGCTATGAATAATAAAGGTGATAAAACACTTCCCTGCTTAACTCCTTTGCCTACCTCAAACCATCTATCGTTTTTATACCCCGTTCTTACATTACATTTTGTCACTTTATACATACTTTTCAGTGCCTTACACTGAGAAGTATGTATAAAATGACAATATATATATATATATATATATATATATATATATATATATATATATATATATATATATATATATATATATATATATATATATATATATATATATATATATATATATATAAAGTGTGTTTGCATGGGAAAGAATAGTTATTTAAAATTAAAGCATTTCATTAGAATGAAGTGAAATATTATAATAATTTAAGAAAATCTTACTTTAGGCAGGAAATATGATTCTAATGATGCTTCATTTCGACCGAAGCGCTATTCTACTTGGCTTTCATTTCTTGGAATTAATAATAGACGAGAGAAGGGATAATATTAAACTTAATCCCAATTTCAGTTTATCTTCGTAAATAACATGCAAATAAGACATTTCATACTCTGTATGATGAATTTATGTTTCCTATTACACTTTTTAGTTTTTAAAGGTATTAGAAGGTTAATATATAGGAAGATATATGGAGGGATGAAAAATGGATGGAAATTACTCGGAAAAAAAATTTTTTACATTTTTTAACTGTAAATCTTTCTTGTTTTGTCACAGTGTAGAAGGAAATACGCACCCATCCACTTACACACACTCATATATATATATATATATATATATATATATATATATATATATATATATATATATATATATATATATATATATATATATATATATATATATATATATATATATATATTTCTTCAAGAAATCTGTTCTATCCTCAACACTTCTGCTTTTCATTAGTGACCTTCCCTCTGTTACTTCATCTCCAATCCAATCCTATGCCCATGACTCCTCCCTTCATTTGAAAGGCTCCCTTCCCAACTGTTAATAGACGCAAGAAAGGTAGCCTTGGAGCAATTGACCTCTTATCTATCTCGCATATCAAATTGGGGAAGAGTAAACATGGTCGTTTTCAATGCCACCAAAACTCAATTCCTCCATCTCTCTACTCGAAACAACCTCTTTCACAACTATATCTTCTTCGAAAATACACAACTCAAACCTTCATCTCTCCTTAATATTCTTGGTGCTTCTTTTTCTCGTGACCTTTCTGGGAAACATCACATTGCTTCTCCTTCTAAACAAGTTTCTAAAAGGTAAGGTGATCTGAGGAGCCTTCAGAATTTCTTCTCTCTCCTCCGGTTGCTTACTCTTTATAGGGTTGGTCTTCACCCCTGAATGGAGTACGCCTCACACATCTGGGGTGGTTCTTCTCATACAGCTCTCCTTGAAAAGGTGGAGTCTAGGCTTTTCGTCTTATTAGCTCTTCTGCTCCCACTAATTCTATACATTCTCTTTCTGCCAGTCGGATTACTGAGTGGCTCTCTTTATACTATCGAGCTTACAATGAACAATTCTATTTTGAACTCTCTCGTCGCATACCTCCTCCAATGAGAAGGACTTGTGCGATACGTCTTTCTACACAGTCTCGTCCTTTCTTTGGCCAATTATCTGACGCAAGACTTAACTGATATGCTGAATCTCACATCTGTTAAAGTCTGTAACACACTCCCTTTATCTATTCTCCCAAGTCCTATGGCTTACACACCTTCAGACATTGTATATTAAGACATGTCGACCTTTAATATGACCAGTTTTCAGATTTTCTCTCTAACTGGTGGAAATTTTAGTAGGCCTTTGCCCACCAGAGGTGAAATAAAAAAATAGAGAGAGAGAAAGCTCATAGACAACTGCCATGAAATGCAGAATAACTCAAAGATCTCCTCGAGTGCACTCAAGCTACAGGGTAACAAGGTCATAGATTATCCACAATTCACAACAGAACATATTCGTAAGTATTCAAACCACTAATTAGAACCGTAGAGTGGAATAGTACACATTTCAATTCTGCTGCCGGGGATTCGAACCCTAACCTCTTGACTGGTAAAACAAAGTGTTAACTCTGCGCTATGACCCTTCAAAAGTAATTCGCTAAGAGATAGCTCGTAGACAGCCTCCCCGAGTGCATTCAAGCCACAAAGTAACAAAGTCAGAGGCTATCGATAATTTACCACAGAACATAAACGTAAATATTTAAACCACTAATTAGAGCCGTAAGTGGTTAGGGTTCGAATCCCCGGCAGCAGAATTGAAATGTGTATTATTACTCCACGGTTCTAATTAGTGGTTTATTTACACCATAAATTGTGGATAGTCTCAGACCATATTTTCCTGTGATTTAAGTGTACTCTGGGGGGATCATTTGAGTTAGTCTACATGGCGGTTGTCTATGAGTTTTCTCTTGGCGATTTCCTTTCGAAGTGTCATATCGCAAGGGTAACACGCTGCATTACCAGCTAAGAGTTCAGGGTTCGAATCCCCGGCAGCAGAATTTATATATATTGTATATATATATATATATATATATATATATATATATATATATATATATATATATATATATATATATATATATATATATATATATATATATATATATATATATTGAATCTTACTATACCATTTATTCTATTTTTTAATATCAGAATTATAACAATTTAAATGTAAATTAAATAAATATTATTATAATTTGATTTACATAATTAACCTATGTAGGAAACTCTGAACGGAATCATATGATTGAATGAATGAATGACTTATGCTAAATTTACAATATAATTTGCATTTATAAATTTATTCGAGAGAAAAATATGTTCAAAAATATTGCATAATAGACAACTAAAAAGAAAATGTGTACACATTTATAATCTATTATATGCTAACTGTATATCTAAGAACAATATAAACTTTTTGCTACTTTATTGCTCTTTACAAACAAAAACAAAATGGATATGATTAATACTTAATTATTAAATTGAGAGTGTCCAACTCGCTTCCAGGCCTCAGATATGAGCTTATAGATGTCAAAGTATTCGTCATAAGTTAACAAAATTTGTTATGAACAAACTTTTGTGTGTGAGAATCGAGGTAGAATCATGAGAGGTCGAGCGCTTGCCACACCTACAATGTTAGCTTGTACGAAATAGAGTTCTTTGAAGATCGGGTCATTTTCAAGGGGATTTTACGACAACCTTCAGTAACATTAGGAAGCGTGTGCAGGCATGTTTTGATTCTAATGGCGATCACTTCCAAAACTTGTGATGTCGGCACGATTTTCACACCAAGGTTTGTTGGTGGCAAATTTTATTAACTTATGTCCAATACTTTGATACCTCATTTCTTGGGCCTAGAGCGAGTGAGACATCCTGTTTCATTAAGTCAAAGGCCTAAGGACAAGAGAATTTTGATATTTCTCTTCAAGCCTACAAAAAGGAAAAAACTGAAATGCTTTTATTATCAATATAATACCTAACAAAATCCTAACTACATAGCATAAACAAACTAATGGCAGACGTGACCCGGTACACGGTGTTTAAAAGTGTGCAAGTCAAAAGAAGTTGGGAAAACAGATAAAAGTAGTGTGTTCAAAACTTTACCAGTAGAGTACATGAAAGGTTGAGCATAGCGATTAAGTCTGGGATCAGAGAGTTGGACAGAGAAAGGATAAGACAGTGTAGAAAGCAGTGTCGCACGAGCAATTCTCAATGGAGGAGGTATGCGACGAGAGAGTTCAGAAGAGCAGTGTTCGTTGAAATAGCGATAGATAAAAAGAGTGACGCAACAATTCGACGGGTGGAAAGAGATTAGATTGAATTTGAAAGAGCAAAAGAGTTGATAAGACGAAAAGCCCTAGACTCCACCTTTTCGAGAAGAGCTGTATGTGTGGAACCACCCTAGATGTGTGAAGCGTACTCCATAAAGGGGCGAACAACACGTCTATAAAGAGTAAGCCACTGGGTTGTCGTAAAAAATCACGGAGGAGTCTCAGAACACCCAACTTCTTAGAACCTTGTTTAGAAACAGAAGTAATGAGATCCTTCCAAGAATTATAAAAAGAAAAAGAAACACCAAGAATATTGAGGACAGATGAAGATTTGAGTCGTGTTTTTTCGAAGATGTCATAGTTGTGAATAATTGTTTCGATTAGAAAGATGAAGAATTTGAATTTTTGAGGCATTGAAAATAACCATATTTTCTATGACTCAATTTGAAATGCAAGAAAGATCAGAGGTTAGTTGCTCCAAGGCCACCCTTCTTGCGATAATTAACTGTTGTTGGGAGGGGCATCTTTCAAATTAAAAGAAGTAATAAGTATAGTAGTGGAGAGGAGACGAAGTAAAAGATAGAAGGTCGTTGATGAAAATTAGAAAAAGAGTTGGGGAAAAGACAGATCCTTGATTAACACCAATATTTATAAATTTAAAGGAAGAACGGTGGCCATCTACATCGGCTGCTATTGTACGACCAGAAAGGAAATCAGAAAGAAGATCCCAGAGAGAGAGAAGGATAGATTCCGAAAGAGGGAAGTTTGGAAATCAAACTTTGTGCTAGACTCTGTCGAAGGCTTTCGATATGTCTAGCGCCTCAGCGAAAGATTCACCGAAACCCCGAAGGGGGGAAGACCAAGAGTCAGAAAGAAAGGAAGAAGATCACCAGTAGAGCTTTTTTTTACGAGACCATACTAGCGATCAGAGATAAGATTAGAAGTTAAGATGTTTCCAAATCTTCCTGTTAAGGATAGATTCGAAAACTTTAGAAAGAACGGAGGTTAAAGAAATAGGACTATATTTAGAGGGTTGAGGGGGGTTTCCCATTCTTCGGCACAAGCTGAATAAGCTCACGTTTCCTGTAAGAAGTAAAGGTCGAAGTAGAAAAGCAAAGACGAAATAGTTTACCAAGGCAGGGTGCAAGCTTAGAAGCACAAGTTTTGAGAAATACAGGAGGAATACCATCAGGACCATACGCCTTCTTAGTGTTATGCTCAGAGAGAGCAGAAATGACATCTTTAGAAGAAATTACAATTTTAGACATAAATGAGTTGGAGGGGATTCAAGGAGGAGGAATAACTCCTGAATCACCTAAAGTAGAGTTAGAGGAAAAAGTTTGAGCAAAGAGTTCAGCTTTTGTAGAAGGTAAAATGGCAGTTGTGCCATCAAACGAAATTAGATGAGAGAAAGAGGAAGAAGCAAAGTTAGAGTTGACATTTTTTGCAAAATGCCATAAAGGGTGATAGGAAGTGGAACCAGAAAGATGGAGAAAAGAGTTTTTGGTAGCACGAAATATAGATTTTGAACTATTGCGGGATGAATTATAAGTTGCATGAGTTTCTGGAGTTTGAAGACGATGGTGATCCTTGAAGGCAGTATCCCTGCGACGGATAGCGAGAGATCAAGTAGACTTAAACCAACTTTTATTAGTTTTAGTAAAGGGAAAGAATATGGGATGTACCCCTCCATGCCAAAGAGAATCACCTCGGTTATGTGCTCAGCACACTCTGAGGGACCCCTTCCACTAAAGCAGTAATCATTCCAATGGAAATCAGAAAAGTACAACCGCAAGTCATACCAGTTAGCAGCATCGAAGTGCCAGAAACCTTTCCTCGGCGAAGGAGGTTGTCGTTCTTGCAGAAGACTTGAAGAGAAAGAATAAGAAACGGAGATAAGATGATGATCAGATGAACCCAGAGAAGGAAAGAGTTTAACAGTATAAGGAGAAGGATTAGAGGTTAAGGAAAGATCACGTATGTTGAGTTTATCACCAAGACGGTCAGGGATTCGGGTAGGGAGTTGTACCAACTGCTCAAGGTTGTTCTGGATAGAAAAGTCGTTTTCGAGTTCACCAGCTGGATCATGAGAACTAGATGAAAGCCAATGACTCTTGTGAACATTGAAATAAACTAAAATGATGGTTTCGGGGAAAGGAGAAGAAAAAAGAATGTGCTCTATTTTGGAGTTTAAAGAGTCAAAGATTTTTTATAGCCAGTAGAAAAAGGAGATAAATAGACAGAAAAAAAATTGTAGTAGAATTTCAAGAGAGCTTAAGGCATGAAGGAGAGAATTCAGAAGTCTCCAAACTAGAGACACGAGAACAAACAACATCGGTAAGCACATATGCCCAACATCTACTTTTGCCTGAAAATTAAAGATAGAGACAGTAGGAGATAACAGAAAAAGGTTTGCTGTCAGTGCACCCAAGTACCTGAATTTCGGTTCAGAACAAGAGATGTATAGTATATATAAAGTTTAAAAGAAGAGAGATGTTGTTCGACAAAGAGGAAATTAGAAAAAAGACCACGAATGTTGCAGATATTAATTAAAAAAGAAGACCGTGCACCGGAACAAGCCGGACGCCGAATCCTGGCGGCACTATTCCCATTATTGGAGGCCCCCAATTCCCAAGTGATGATGGGGTGAGGGGTAGATGAGTAGCATTCTTTGCTTATACTGTACATATAACCTTATAATTAGCTTTTCCTTTTTTCCTTTCTTCTGTTTTCTCTGTGAAGAACACACTGCTATTAAACCACTATTTCAATATATATAATATATATATATATATATATATATATATATATATATATATATATATATATATATATATATATATATATATATATATATATATATATATATATATATATATATATATATATATATATATATATATATATATATATATATATATATATATATATATATATATATATATATATATATATATATATATATATATATATATATATATATATATATATATATTAGAGGTGGACCGGATATCCGCATCCGCATCCGCAACTGCGGATATCCGCATCATTTTTCCAATATCCGCATCCGCGGATATCCGCAATTGGATATCCGCAACCGCATCCGCATTCGCGGATAGTAAAAAAAATATAAAAAAAAAGCACTTTCTCTGGCAAGAGTGAAAAATGTAGATTGCTTTGCACACCAAACTCAGATAGTAGTTAAAAATTTCCATTATGAGTCAAAAATGTGTATCCGATTTAATAACCAAATGTAGGTTAATTGCTACGCATTTCAATCACTCCGTTGTAGCCCAAAATGAGCTGAAGAAAATACAAACAAGATTAAATGTTCGTCCACTTTCTGTCATGCAAGATATTCAAACACGCTGGAATAGTAGTTTGCATATGCTTGAGAGGATGAGCGAAATTAATGAGGCCATTTGCCTTTATGCTTCAAGCAGCACAAAAATAAAGCCTCTAACAGCTGACGAAAATGACATTTTAAATAATTGTATTAATATCCTTAAGCCTTTTGAAGAAATAACAAAGACTATAAGTTCATCAGAATCATGTTTGTCAGATGTGAAACCACTAGTTTCAACATTGAAAGTTGTGTTAACAAATGTTAAGTCTAAGGGAGTTTCAAGGATGACTGAAACATTAATGAAGGAGATGAACGACAGATTTGAAAACCTGGAAAATGATGATGCTTATACAATTGCAACCTTTTTAGATCCTAGGTACAAAACAAAATTTTTTAAACCACTTGTTTCTCAGAATGTTAAAATCAAATTAGGATGCTTATGCGATGAGATGATAGAAACAGCTAAAATAACGCCTTTTTCAAGAAAAAGCAAAAGCTCTCAGATACAAAAGAAACAAAATCTGTTAGCTTAAGCATTGCTAAATCAATGAAAGATCTTCTAGCTTCCAGCAGAGATGAAGAATCACAGTCAGAAGTGTCAAAGGATACAATATCGATTATTGAAAATTATCTAAAACTCCCACGTTTGGAGGCAGATAAAGACCAACTGGTTTGGTGGAGAGATAATTGCAAAAGTTTCCCTTTTTTTGCTGAGCTGGCAAGGACTTATTTAGCATGTCCTTCAACTAGTGTTGCTAGTGAGCGTCTTTTCAGTGGAGCAGGCCTCATTTACGACGAAAAGCGAACCAAACTTTCACCTGAAAGAGCCCCAAAAGCTTTTATTTCTAAAAAATAACTTACCAATTATTAACTTCAAATGGAATATGTGAAACTGTGAAGTGTGAAAGGTAATATTGAATTACTGGCTATATATATATATATATATATATATATATATATATATATATATATATATATATATATATATATATATATATATATATATATATATATATATATATATATATATATACCTTTTTCCAAATGGGTGGAGGTTGGGGAAAGAGGTTGGTGGGGTGTTCAAGAGTTGGGTCCCCGTCCCACACCCTGGTAACATAGATTCTGGATATTATATTTAAAATTCCAAGAATCTATGGCAAAAACTCTTAAAAAATTAAACTATCCGCATCCGCATCCGCATCTGCGGATATCCGCAATTGAATATCCGCAACCGCATCCGCATCCGCGGTTAGTAAAAAATTACTATCCGGTCCACTCTAATATATATATATATATATATATATATATATATATATATATATATATATATATATATATATATATATATATATATATATATATATATATATATATATATATATATATATTATATATTTTTATTATTTTATTTATTTTATTATTATTATTATTTATTATTATTATTATTATTATTATTATTATTATTATTATTATTATTATTATTAATTATTATTATTAATTATTATTATTAATTGAAAAATGAATTGAAATAAAGTACCAAACATATACATTATTATTATTATTGTTATTATTATTATTATTATTATTATTTATTATTATTATTATTATTATTATTATTATTAAAAAAAAAATTTTTTTTTTGGTTTAGGCCTTTAGTGCATATATAAACAAGGATTTGATTTATTAATTTTTGTCGTTGGAAAAACAAATTTAAAAAATGGAGGATTATCCTTTCCTTTGATTAATTCTGTTGTGACGTGTGACATCGAACATGGAATAGGATTGAATAACGCCCCTAAACAATTGTTCATATATTTGATAATTGATAATTTTTAGCAAAACCAAACTAAACTTTAAGCTTTATTCTATATTCAGCATTATTAAATCTTTAAAAACAAATTGGGTAACATTTTCTGTTAGTAATAGAAATTTTAAGGATATTTTAAACACACACAATGCCACATATACATACATATGCATACACATAAAAACGCACATACACATACACACACACACACACACACACACACACATATATATATATATATATATATATATATATATATATATATATATATATATATATATATATATATATATATATATATATATATATATATATATATTATTTATATATATAATTTTTCATTCAGCATATGTTGATAACCCTTTCAAAAGAAGACTTTCATTGTCTCTGGAATTTCGTATCTAAAAATTCTGAAATACAGTTATTCAATTTCTTAATAAGATAATATTCCACATTATTATACATTGTTCTGTAATTCGTTAACACATTTTCGTGTTTGTTTACTCTTCCGCTATTGTATTCTCAGAAACCTTCCCATAAATCATAGTCGGTTTCATCTTGATAATTCATTAATATGCAAGCACTGCTTGTTCATCAGTGATATATCTGTTATTTATTATTTTTCATTATTATATGCTTCTTTGTATCATAATTTTCATGTTTTTCATCCTTTTATATTATCATTCATTTTCAGTTTCTTCTTTCATTTATTTTGCAGTTTTCTCATTTTTCCCGTTTCATACCTTCATTTATTTTTTTTTTATTTATTTAGTTTTTTAGAGAGAGAGAGAGAGAGAGAGAGAGAGAGAGAGAGAGAGAGAGAGAGAGAGAGAGAGAGAGAGAGAGAGAGAGAGAGAGAGAGAGAGAGAGAGAGAGAGAGAGAGAGAGAGAGAGAAGAGAGAAAGAGAAAGAGAAGAGAAAGAGAAAGAGAAAGAGAAAGAGAAAGAGAGAGAGAGAGAGAGAGAGAGAGAGAGAGAGAGAGAGAGACTTTTGCTCATTTGTATATAATCTTTTCAAAATTATATTTCTTTAAAGAAAAATAGCGCAAACTTTTCAATTGTTGTTTTTTTAAGTAATTTTTTTTTTTTTTTTTTTTTTTTTTTTTTTTTTTTTTTTTTTTTTCCAGATATATGAGAGGGAGAGGGTGTGATGATATCTCTAAATCATTCAAGGAAGATTAAGTAAAGGGTTTAACACTGAATTAGAGAATTTGTTGATCTAAGTATGAAAATGTTAGCGAAATATATTTTCATTATGAATGTCAGAATCCGCTTATAATAAATAGGTAATCAGGTTATCTATAAAAGTTGTTTTTTATTACTTGTAAAGGTATATTACTTAGCTCTTTCTTTGAATTGTTTTTAGTCGTTATAATAGGATAAACTATATATATATATATATATATATATATATATATATATATATATATATATATATATATATATATATATATATATATATATATATATATATATATATATATATATATATATATATATATATATATATAAAAATATATAAAAATATAAATATAATATATATATAAATATATATATATATATATATATATATATATATATATATATATATATATATATATATATATATATATATATATATATATATATATATATATATATATATCCTTCTCCGTGTTTCTCTCGCTTATACAACGTAAAATAATTTAATATGCAGAAATAAAAAAGAACACTTTGCAGATTTTGTCTTACAAGTGGTCGAAGGAAAAGGATTTAAATTATCTTCTAACAGATTATATTAAAGAAGGAATACTCAAAATAGCCGGAATTACTACATACACACACAGACATATATATATATATATATATATATATATATATATATATATATATATATATATATATATATATATATATATATATATATATATATATAGAGAGAGAGAGAGAGAGAGAGAGAGAGAGAGAGAGAGAGAGAGCGTTAAACTTTTGCTTGTTTTATATTGTACTTTTGTTTGCATTTTAATGTTATTTATAACACCTGACGGTTTCTAAAAGAGTTTAGCTTCAATTGTAAAGTTTCATTCAGTAAATAAACATTCTTTGAACCTCGAACTAAAATTGAGAGGAAGGAGTTTCTTTTGATCTTTTAAAGGAAAAATATTTTGAAATTGTT
>SEYY01023391.1:57500-59931 GCA_009176605.1 Armadillidium nasatum
TAAAAACAACCAATATGTGTGAATTATGCTCTAAATTTAGGAACCAACAACTCTTCTACAAAGAGCAAACAGCTGAGATGGAGTGAATAAATTTTAAAGGCCAGTCAGTACACCCAACTTCATAGAAGCTTATTTAGATAGATGAATAAAGTGTTCCTTCGAAGATCGAGAAAGAGAAACGGAAAGAATATTAAGGACAGATGAAAATTTGAGCTGTATTTTTTCGAAGAATTTACTTACGTGAAATATTATGTCTAGTAAAATGATAAAAGAACTGGTGTTTTAAGGCACTGCAAATAACCATATTTTCTCTGTCCCAATAAGAAAGATCAGCGGTTATCTGCTTCAGGGTGGGCTGAAGTATGGAGTCTTCTGCACAGGAGTGAATTAGAGATGAAATAATATAGAGGGGGTAGATAATAAAAAAACATAAAAAGAGTTGTGGATAAAACAGATTCCTGAGGATCACTAAAATTAAAGATTTAAAAGATGAATTTAACAACTGATATTATAAAACCTTCGGAAAGGAGATCAAACAGACGGCAATCAAAGCTTTGTGCACGCTTTTATCGAAGGCTTTTGATATGTCTTGAACCACAATAAAAGATTTACCGAAATGCTGTATAACAGAGGACTAAGAGTCAGAGAGAAGAGAAAGATCATCAGTAGTGCTTTCCTTACAAAATACAACACTCCCTCATTACACCTTTCGAAATTAGTCTCTTGATATTTATTTATTTGAATTAATTTTAAAAATAAATTAAAGGGAATACAAGAATATGAAACTACAAGCTTCTCATATACTTTTGAGAAAGTAACTGAAGGATCATCCGGGAGAGAAAAGATTAAATAGTAAAAACTGAAATTTGAAGGGCCTTTCTCCTTGTTAAATAGATCAAATGCTTTTAGCTATACGTTTATCAAATGCATTACAAATACAACATAATACTGTACGTAAACAATTTTACATATATATATATATATATATATATATATTATATATATATATATATATATATATATATATATATATATATATATAATATATATATATATATATATACTACTAATATATATATATATATATATATATATTATATAATATATATATATATATTATATATATATATATAATATATAATATAATATATAAATATATTCACTTGTTCATTTTTTTATTTTCTAAATCTTCTGACTATCCAAAATTCTTTGACTATCTAAACTCCAAAATAGAACACATATTCTCTTTTTCTTTCTCTGAAATCATTAATTTAGGTGATTTCAATGTTTACCACAATCGAGTTCTCAAAGTACAATTGTTGAACTTGCCATCTTATTCTTTATCCAAAATGACCTCGAGCAGATGGTTCAGCTACCTACTTGTACCTCTGATCGCCTTAGAGATGAAACCAAAATTCTAGATAAATATCTAATTATTCTTTAAAACTCTATACCCCTATGAATTCTTGTGATCACCTTCTGATCTCTGTATCTTGTCTATCTCTTCAATGCGAGAGGGCATTTCGGTCGGGTTTGCTGTCGTACTTCTTTAATTTCCCATGGACTGACTACTACCCCCGCGGGAGGGGTCTTTCAGATGATATTTTAGAGTGCTTCTCTCTGGCACATAGAGTATTGATATTCCATATTCTTTTCCTTCAAATAAATCTGAATTTTTTGTATAAACTTAAATAGTAATTTATTAAATTTTATTTTTTAATACTCAACATTGATTTTGTGACTTGCATGTTTACATAAAATTTCTTGAAAAAATATCACCAATTTCAACGAACAATATTGTTTGATTTTTGATGTTACTGTAAATGAAAAAATTCGTATCAAAATCCAGATGATTCCTGAATTTCTCAAATCCTAATCTGAATCAAGAACCTTCGAATTCGAATCCTGATAATTTTTCGAGTTTTTCGAATCCGAATACATGAAAAAATCATCGATACCGGATTCTGATTCGCTCATCACTGATATATATATATATATATATATATATATATATATATATATATATATATATATATATATATATATATATATATATATATATATATATATATATATATATATATATATATATATATATATATATATATATATATATATATATATATATATATATATATTTATTTAAATATCCTATTGCTAAAAATGTTAAATCATATAGCTAAAATTTCAGCACTGAATGTAAAATTGAGGTACTATTCTTTAAAGTTCGTTCTCATTTTGAAGTCGTAATGACCAGTTCTCATTTCGTCCGCAAAGGAAATTTCATGCTTTAAGAAAATTATCTTAAATAACATACTCGAATAGATTAAAGTTGAAAATTTAATTGTCAAAAAAGTTCTTAACATTCATTCAAAATAATTAACATATCGTTTGATTCAAAATAAATTTGACTATTTAATCTGTCGATTAT
>SEYY01023392.1:12500-15000 GCA_009176605.1 Armadillidium nasatum
TTGTTAGTTATTCTTTCAATACATAAAAAGTATTAATAAATTTTTTTTAATTTAATTTATTCTTTAAAAAAAAAATCGATTTTTTATCTTTTTTTTTTTTTTTTTTTTTTTTTTGCCTAAAATTTATTTTATTAATTTTATTGTTCCTGAAAACAAAATTTTTTTTTTTTTTTTTAATTTTTTTATTTTATTGTTCCTGAAAACAAAAATGTATTTATTTTAAACAGCAAAACGTATTGACTCACTGGGTAGATGGATCAATGATTTACGGTTCTACGGAAACCACGCAGAACAATGTTGCCGATCTTACAACAGGATTTATGAGAACTTCTCCTAAATAACCTTCCTCCAACAAACCGTACTCTTGAGTGTGAAGCCCGTGTCAGAGAATCGCCTTGCTTTGTAGGAGGTTAGTACATAGTTTAAGTATTACATTAGTAATTTAGATCAATTTTATAAGTTTAGTACAATCAGGAATCCATATTATTGCCGCAAAAAAAAAGTAAAATAATGGATTTAAAATTGTTTCGTAAATAAAAAAGGCTTATTTTGAAATTCACAAATTTTTATATTTGTCTTTATTTATTTTCTTGATAAAAATTTACAGGAAAGACTATAATATTTGTTCAAAAAATTGATTAATTGAATGTGGTAACATATGTTTAAAATAGGCAACTTTCTAGAACACGAACTTTATTAGAAAATAGTCGTTGAAATTTGAATTTAAACTCAAATGTTAAAGGGGCTTATCCCCGTTGTGTCTATGAATCCCCCTATCCATCTAACCTACTGTGTATACTCTAGTATATATATTTATATTGTAGTTAATTGTCGAAGTTGTGATTGCAACTGAAGTTTGCTGGTAGTCTAAACTGATGATTGTTCTTCTTTAGGGAATATTAACCTTTTTATTATTCTCTATTTTATTACCCTTTTTATTATTCTCTATTTTATTACCCTTTTTATTACCCTTTTAACCGCCTCTTGAATGAAAAACTATATAAATTCACACAATAGTACACAACAAAAATCTTACCTCAATCCTGATCCTCTTTCCTATACTTTCACTTCTCTTGTCTTTTTGACAGAATGATAATTACCTTTGCAAAATCTTTCAACCCTCTCCACAACTTTCATTTTAACACTCAATCAAATAATAAAATTTGTGAGTATTAAAATATGAAACAAATTATCTTAATTCTATCTTTTGATCCATTACAATTTTTTTTTACAAGCAAATAATTCTAAAATCAGATTAAAGGCCAACATTATCTGATACAAGACATTGAAAGGGTACAACACAAATTAAGGAGATTGGAAATATAGAAGGGAAAATAATAATAATAATAATAATAATAATAATAATAATAATAATAATAATAATAATAAAAATAATTGCAGGAGACTCCCGGATTAGCGAGCAACCTGGATTAACAACAATGCACACTCTTTGGGTTCGAGAACACAATCGTATCGCCGCCATTTTGAAAAGGCTCAACCCGCACTGGAGACCAAACCAACTTTATGAAGAAACTAGACGGATTGTTATAGCCCAAGTCCAGCACATAACTTACAGCGAATGGCTTCCAATTATTATTGGTATGTTTATATCGAAAATGGTCTTCCATATAGGTTTTTATTTTTTATTTTTTTATTTTTTTTATTTATTTTTTTTTATTTTTTTTTTCGGGGGGGGGGTGTAAGTAGTAGGTCTCTTCATGTCTTTGCTGAGATATTTATTTGTTCAAAAGATTTTTAAAATGTGCAAGTAATGTGTTTTATGGTACAGAATATAGGTTTTTATCATATTATTATAATTATTATTATTATTATTATTATTATTATTATTATTATTATTATTATTATTATTATTATTATTATTATTATTATTTCATTATTATTATTATCATTATTATATTATTATTATTATTATTATTATTATTATTATTATCATTTTCTTTATTATTATTATTATTTTCATTAATTTTATCATTAAAATTACTATAATTATTATTTTTTAATTATCTATTATTATTATTATTATTATTATTATTATTATTATTATTATTATTATTATTATTATTATTATTATTATTATTATTATTATTATTATTATTATATTATTATTATTATTATTATTATTGTTTTTATTATATTATCATTATTATTATTAATTTATTATAAATTATTAATTTATTATTATTATTATTATTATTATTATTATTATTATTATTATATATTATTATTATTATTATTATTATTATTATTATTATTATTATCATTAATATTATTATTATTGTTGTTATTATTATTATTATTATTATTATTATTATTATTATTATTATTATTATTATTACTATTTTTATTATTATTTTCACGTAGGTCCTTCTCTGATGAACAAACTCGGTATAAACGTTTTGAGAAACGGTTACAGAAACAGTTACGATCCTTCAGTTGACCCCAGAATAGCAAGCGAGTTCTCGACCGCAGCCTTCCGGTT
>SEYY01023392.1:22500-25000 GCA_009176605.1 Armadillidium nasatum
ACCTTTTCAGTATCGGTATCGGTATTGTCAAAATTTTTGGATAAGAGTAAACTATCGGTATCGGTAGTAGTATCGGCAAGTATCGGCATATTTTTAGGTATCGGGTATCGGGTATCGGGTATCGGTATCGGTAAAAAAAAATTTGGTATCGCTCATCCCTATATTATATATATATATATATATATAATATATAATATATATATATATATATATATATATATATATATATATATATATATATATATATATATATATATATATATATATATATATATATATATATATATATATATATATATATATATATATATATATATATATATATATATATATATATAGCCCTAAAGCCTTGTAATCATATGATTTTACCAATTTGTAAGCTATGAAAATAACATAGAAAAAAGAAATGTTATCCCATGATATTATCCCATAAGATATTAAGAGTAAAACAGGTTTAAATCATACTAGAATAAAATAACATTCTTACCAAAAAAAATAAATCTTTCACTTACCATAATGCCCATATTGCCCTTTCAAAGTGCCATCAGGGCTAAAATGAAGCACCCTAGCATTACAATACCCATCTGCTACGAAGAATTCTCCAGAAGAAGCAACAGCTACCGCTGAAGGTTTACAAAAGTGAGAATTATCCTCTCCAGGCTGAAGTTTTTCACCCAAGGTTAATGAAGCAGTTTTCGAACCAGGAGGAAACTACAAATTTAAAAGAGAAGTTTACGAAGGATTTCTAGAGACTAGAGTTTATTCATTTAAAATAATTAATTAAAGAGTATTGGAGTACAAAATATAATGATCTGAAGTAATTCTTATTTACTAACCATAGCGCATTTTCGATTTTATGATCAACTCATTTTTGAAAATAACATATGAAAACGAAATGTTTTACCGTAAGATAATAAGAGTAAAACAGGTTTAAATTATACTAGATTAAAAGTAAAGGCGAAGAGACCTCATAACCTCTTTCATTACCTCAATCTCAAAATTTCTTTCTCAAAATTATTTTGTGAAAAATAAAAAAAAACATCTTTATTAATTTCCTTTCAATCCTATAAGGTTCCAGAGGAACTCCTGGATTATTTAAAAAGATAAACTTTTAGTGTCATCAAACTTCAGTTCTATATTCTGAACACACATATATCTTCAATCCCTAATACCCTTGTAATCATGTGATTCTACCAATTTGTAAGCTATGTAAAGCTATGTAATTTCATCATAGTAAGAAGTTATATTACCAGATGCCAGAACTGATGAACTGACCCTGTCCAAGGCCTTCACCACCAAGGTTAGAGTATATACATGAGTTCTATTACAATCCTACGAGTGTTTTTAAGTAATTATGTTTACATGGTTATTAATATGGTACTGAATTTTCAAAATGAAGTACGAAAGTTGCCAATGAATGATTTGGAAGACGAGAACTCCCTAAAACAGAATATGAGAAACAAAACCCCTAAAACAGAATGTGAGGGAGAGATTCCCAAAACCATAGTGTAATGGCAAACACTGAAACTCTGGCCATGACATTTAAAAACACTCACAATGTTCCCTAACTACGAATGTCTTTTAGGAACTCTCATCATCTTCACAGACCTAGTGTACTGGGGTTTCTAAAGCCCATCGCCAGCTGCAGGACAGATTTATTTTGATTTATAAATGAACAATTTTTAATGCGTATTTTATTTTATTTTTTTAAAAAACAAAAAAAAACTACCAAATACGCAATGCGACAAATCAACTTGACAAAATGATATTAATTAACAGCTATCATCCTCCTTCTGTAATAAATATTTTCTACAATCTGTTGAAGAATATACACCAACACTCACAACTACTTGCTTATAAGAAAAATTACTGCAAATTGGAGGAGACCTTTGGTGGTTGAGTAGCAATTGACACTCGAAGGTACACCATTCAGGATCGTTTAATATTTCTTCATATATTTTCTATTTTCTATTCAGTCATTACAAAACATTTTTTGAAATCTCTCCAAGTACACAAACACACACATACACACACAAAAAAAAAAAAAAAAGGAAAGAAAATATTTCTAAATTCTTAAAATTCAAAACATAAGGTACGGTATAGCTAATCAACTAAAAGCATGTCATTGCATGAAATTCTGACTTTTAAGTATATATTTTTCCTTTTACTGGAGACTAGAGTTTTAGCAGCCCTTTCAAAAAAATTATATAAAAATGATAAAATAAAAACTCAACCTTGTAAGAACAATGAAAAAGTTAAATTATATATATATATATATATATATAATATATATATATATATATATATATATATATATATATATATATATATATATATATATATATATATATATATATATATATATATATATATATATATATATATATATATATATATATATATATATATATATATATATATATATATATATATATATATATTATATATATATATATATATATAATATATATATAATATATACGATTGCAGGAATGCTAAA
>SEYY01023392.1:30000-55000 GCA_009176605.1 Armadillidium nasatum
TCCAAATTGAGCAGTATCATATTAAAATAATGGTATGGCACTGAATGTGCGGACTACTACAGTTTAATTGGTTTGATATACCATGGTGGTCGCCTGCAAAGGATTGTGTCCAGTCATATAATGAGAAGAGGAAATTGAACAGAATCTACATCCTAAAGGTTACTACTACATTCAACCCAATTTTTTAAGGCTGTCCCAGCAGGTTCTCGAAGTATCTATTGCAGAACTAATGTAATACTGTAGAAACTATGCTTTCACAATTACATCATTCATAACCTTATCATTCGTCTACATGCCTAAAAGAGTAAAATCGCGTAAGCACCTATTTGCTTGACTCCTATCATCTTTCTCCACGACTATCATACCTTCAACTTTATATATGCATCGGAGTCTGTCTCTAACGCTTTGGATATATATTTTCGACCTTCTCGACCCACGATGCAAGGGACAGACTAAGCCCACTAACTTCCTTGTTCTACCAAGAGACCACCAACCCTGCAAACATCTCTTCACACGTACGTCCAGAATTTTAGGTTGCTTCGTGAACTGGCAAATACAGAGCATCTAAACCTGAGAATATCTCTTACCAGATACTTCATCACTTAAATTTGACTACGTCGGAACCCCTTCACTGACAACACAAGCGTATCTGGGAGGATGGCGCTTTCTTACCAGTTAATCCGAAGGTATAAAGACCTGCAGCTGAATTACGCTCAATTTATATTTAAAAACCTTGATCTGAATGAGAAGGGTCGAAATTAGTTAATTATAATTTAGGACGCTTACTATGATTGGTTTTCTAAGAATGTTAGGTCTAGAAGTTCCTTAATATACACAAATATTTAAGAAACAATAGAGGTAAAATAAGTGATTTGTTTGAAAGTTTATTGTAGTAAAGTTTAAGGAAAAGAAAATACATCAACTCATCCACGAAATTGACTTGAACTCTGTTTTACGAGGAAGTTTAAAAAATTTTACATTTTAAAATAACTTATAAAAATCATACATTTTTCGTTGAAGCTGTTGAAACAAATTTTTTGAAGTTAAGTACCTGAAAGTGGCATCGCTCTAAGTGCTGCTTGTTAGTGTTGCAACATTTAAAAAACATAAATAATTTTACAAAAATCTAAGAAGGAGAATTAAATAGAATGTCTCCAGTATAAATGAAATATAAAAACTGTTTATATGCTTTCACTATTTTATGTTGTGTATATGCTTTATATATTAAGTTTTCCTTTATATTAAAGAAGTTCTCCTTCATAGGTGTTTGTAAAGTTGATTTGTTTTTTGAATCTGTATAGCACTTTGTTTTCCAACTAAACAAGCTGTCATTTAAAGATTAAGCATCTTTTTCAAATCATTCTTCGTGGTCAGACTTTATAAAATGTAAATGTTTTTGCTTATTCGTTACAAGTCCTCAAAATTCAAGGTAAAATTTATGAGGTTATATTTTCCCTTATTCACTTCTTTCTTACTATCCTTTCAATTGACTTCTACTCAAATATATACCTCCGTATAATTCTAAAGTATATTAAAGTTATATATGAAGGAATTTCTAGAGGAAACGTTTCTTTAGAAAAATTCTTAGTAAGTCTCCTCTTATTATTTAATTGTAGCACTAATTGCGACCCTTCTCTTTCAGGTCTTTAAATAAAAACTAAGTATAATTCAACTACCCTATAGTTTTTTTTTTTTTTATAGAAACTTAAAATATACAAAAGTATATACAATAAACAAAACAGTGAAAGTATATAAATAGTTTTTATAAAGGCAGACTGGAATCTTCTCTCCATTTATTCGACTTCGATTTAAGGCCCCAAGTGGGTCCCTCGATCAAGCCGACATCCATGGATCATCTTTTCCATGCCCGATAACCGCTCTAATGGATTTACCTCTCTTTGAAGGCCAGTCCCAGAGCTGAATGCATCTCCCTGGTCAGCCCAGCCGAGGCACTCTCGTCTCCACTCAGCGCATTGATCATAATCGACAGTTTTTTGTTGGACGGCCTACCACCTCTTCATGTTTTCGCCTCCACCACAATGCCCTCCATCAGTGACAGGAAAGATATTCAAATATTTTCGCAAGCAGCGAAAACTTAATACTTGTTAAACTTAATCTTTTTCACTTATTAATTTTAGCATATTTTATATTTACTTCTGATTGTACAAAATTTGCAATCAGCAACATTTTTTAAGTAGTATATTTGTTTTCTTTCCTATCATCTACAAGTTATTGAATTTTGGTAAAGGGCTTTTGGGTCTATGAGAACGAAGTGTGTCTATTAGCCCTTTTAAAAAAAGGTGAAGGTAAAAAGTTTTGATGTTATGATACCACCACTACAACCAGCATTCAGAATCAGAAGAATGATTTTTTTTTGCGATTTTTGTTGGTGTTAGTTTTTAATAGTTGAAAGAAATGTTAACGTTTAACATTACATCTATTTAAAAGAAATTTATAAACTTATTTTATATTTATTGATCAGACAAATTGGTTAAGTAACCGTTTATTACTTACATTTAAAATAAATTTTTATGGTTGATTGTTCATGAAATTGGTGTTCAAAGTTATAAACCCACAAGTCTATTCCTCTTTTAATTAAAACGAAAAAGTCAAATTGGTTAATTGATTGGTAATAGAATTAATAACAAAATACTTTTGTAAGTTTTTCTTGTTCAAAGCACCTTTTGTAAGTATCACTAACAACTGTAATTAATAAATTGAGAAGATCGTTAGGATAGGTTAAATATAAACTATCCAAAAAGTCAATAGGATAAAATGAGTATCAATAATATGTAAGGCCTTATAACATAAAAAGTTTGTAAGAAGCTCTGAAAATAGTCTTAGCAGAATGCAGGCTTAGGGAATTTTTAAAAGTCTAATTAAAACTATAAAGGTAAAATATAGCCTACTAAAATTAGAGTTTAGCAAGTATGTAAGACAACTTTTTTTATTACAATATTCTAAAAACCTTAAAATGGATAAAAATGCCCCTAAGTGTTTAATGAAAAAGAAAAAAAAAAAAAAAATTCAAAGCTAAATATCTATTGTTTATATTTTATTTCAAGATATAAAATGCGATATTGTCAAATTTATTTATACACACCAGGCTTGGGTTCAAGTACAAGCCACTGTATTTAAGTACAAGTACATCAAAAATTGTTTGAGTACAAGTACAGGAAAAATTGATTATGCTTAGATACTTGAATATCCATCTAAAATTCGACACATATATATATATATATATATATATATATATATATATATATATATATATATATATATATATATATATATATATATATATTATATATATATATATATATAAAAACTGTAGTCATTAGTATGTAATATTATACCTTTGAGATCTATTCAAAAACTCTGAATTGTAAACAGTATAGTAAAGTGTATAAGAATTTTATTAATTGAAAGTGAATAAGAAGTATTTGAAAATAATTTAGCTTTTATTAATTCTGTAAGAATTTTTTAATTCTATATTCTCAAGTGTAAAAATTAAAAGTATAATTCTAGTTATTATTGCATTTCACAAATGTTGAGAGATTTAAAATTTTTGTCAATCAATCAATATCTCTTGCAGTTGAAGATTCTTTTCACAGGAGCAGAAAATGCTGGATGGAATAGTAAAATATTTCTGTGACAGCTTTGCCAGTATGAAAAAATATCTTTTTATGATTTTTCCAATATATCTGTATATCCTTTTCTTTGGAAATACAAGGATAAATGAAATATTTTTGTATTTCAATATTAATGAGTTCCTGCAAATGGTATGCACCTGTTGTTTTGAGTTGAGGGATAGCTGAATAATTTCCTCTTTGGTGGAAGGTTTCCTGGCTTCTTCCCGATAAATTCTCTGAAAATGCAATAATGAAATTAGAAGCATTTTAAGCTTTGAAAATGAAGTGCTGTCACTGAAATGGAAGCTCTTCAATTACCTTATCCCTTTTCAGGGCACTAGTTAAGCTTAAACCTAGGACCTACTACAGCTGAAAATTGATAAATTTTTTATATTCTAATTGAGGATGTTTTTGTATGGATTTAAAAAAAAAAATGCAAATATGTTGAATATATTTTTTAAAGAAATAATAAATTTCTTGAATATAAGAGATAATTATGCTACATGAAACTTTGCCATTACGAACAGTCAGTTGGATCCTCAGACTATTCAAAAAAATTTTTGCTTATCTTTAAAAATAATTTTTATATTCAGCTATATATAGTGACACAAACAGTAGAGTAATTAACTCATATGCTCGACAGTACCAGTTCAATTCCCATTGCAGATCCTAGGTATGTAAGTACTGCTAGAAAAGTTTTTCTCCTTGAATAGTGCAATGCCCTTGATATGTGAACTTCTGTAAATTATATAAATAAATATACTCCATCTAAGATGTGGAGTTAATATTCCTTCTGAATAGGCAAACCTCTTCATTCTCTTTTTTTAAATTTTTTTTTTATCTAATTCTATTTTGAATTATTCTTGCATCACTTCTACTCTTAAAATCTAAGGCTAGTGACCCAGATAGCATTCCTCTTTATGTTTTGAGGGAGTATGTGTCTGAGCTGTTGCCTGTTCTCATTCAACTCCTCTCTATGCAATCGATACTAATAGTTTTCTTCTATTTTGGTAGTACACATTTGTTGAGCCAGTCTAAAAGAGGGGTAGTCACTCTGATCCTTCCAATTATTGTACTTTAGTTTTCATTTGTATTATGTCAAAAATCTTTAAAATTCTTCTCAACTCTTATTTCCTGGATCATCTAGAGTTGCATTTCCTTCTTTTTGATCATCAGCATGACTTTCTATGATTGAAGTCAACTGTTGACATACTTTTCTATCTTTTTATTTATGATCTTCTTCCATTAGAAGTAGGGACCGACCGGGGCTGGAAATTTTGCCAGGGCCGGGGTCACCCAAATTTAGCTGGGGCCGGGGTTTCCTAAAATTTGAAAAGAGGTTAAAAGCACTGAAATTTTAGGTTAAAAAATTTGATATAAATTTAATTGAGGTTTATTTAATTATAAGGAAGGAGTAGAATAGACAACATTCACTTAAATTAATGGTTATATGCATTTTCTCCGAAAAAAAATTCAGAAAATTACAGATTTTGTATAATAAAAAGTACAAAAAATTAAAAAAAGTTTTTTTGATTCATAATAGTGATTCAACAGCTTTACCTTTAAGACCCTAAGGTAAAGTTTGAAAAATGTAAGATATAAAATTATTAATATAACCTACGTTTTACATTTCATTGTTATATTATTGCTATGTATCAATTTATCAAACTTGAATCAATTAGCTACATTATTTCAAAATTATTGTTTATACTTTCAATCAATATGGTTAAAAGACTAGCTTCAGCAGTATGGAAGTACTTTACAATGTTTCAGGATACTCTCGAAATAGCTAAATGTAACATCTGCGGTCAGGAAATTAGAAGAGGACCTCCGGGTGCTACAAGTAAAAAAATTTCAACCAAATCTTTATGGGGGCATCTAAATTCAAAACACAAAAATGAACATTCACTAGCAGAAAAGGAGCAGTCAAAAGAAACAGAAAAAAAGAGAAAATTTTAAAAAGGCAAAAAGAAAAATCTTAATTTTCTTATATTTTGTTTGAAAATTTTTTATTATTATTTGACTGATTGATCTGAAATTTTCAGGGTATATACATTTTTTCCCAAAGTCCTGAGTTGATTTCGAGCATTTTTCTGAGTCTATAATGGTTTGAAAGTTATTTGGACCCAAAGTTGAAAAAAATGAATAGCGGGGTCAAACCACTGGTTCACATGAGCTGAAAATTTAAATAATATATTTTTTGATAAATTTTCAAAAATTTTATAAAAAAGCAAAGAAAAAAAAATTTTAAAAAAAATTTTTAAAAAAATTTGTACCCTTCCGGAGAAAAAAATTTATTTAAAAAACACACTACATATTAATTTCTTAATTTTTGGAAATTGTTTAGAGGAGGGACAGGGCTACAATTTTTATTTAGTGCATTATTAAATGCTCTTTGTTTGAAGCTAGATATAGCCTCTCAAACTTTATAAATTTTTGAAATTTGGTCAAAAATGGACCCTTTTTGAGAGGCTATATCTCGAAACCAACGAGTCGCATCGAATAAAGTATAAAGAAGGATTTGTAGCCCCATCCTCCTCTAATGCACACAACCGAAATTAAGGAATGTTATAGTTGTATTTTTTGTTTTAAATTTTTTTAACGTAAAAGGTGGATTTTTTTTTTTCGATAGCTGTTCAGTTTTGGACTTATAACATTTTTTATATAACTCTGGGAACATAATGTCTGTTACAAGTTTTCATTGCCAATAAAATTCTGAGTGTATAATCCAAATTTCAGGTCATTCCGAAAAGTGGCTTGGCCCTGCCATTCATTTGAAAAGGGTCAAATTTCCCCCCCAAAATTTTTTTTTACCAGTTATAGACTCAGAAAAACGCTAGAAATGGATTTTTTCACCAGGAAAAAAATAATATACACTGAAAATTTCAGGAGAATCGGCTGAAAATTAAAAAAAATATATTTTAATTGGATTCTCACCTAAAGTATAATTTGCCATTTTAACCCCGGCAGGCAAACTCCTGGTTTTCCCTGATTTTTAGCCAGGGCCGGGGCCCCGGTCGGTTCATAATTAGGAGCTATGGGGAGTCTTGAGTGGTGATGCTTGAATATATCCAAAGTTTTTGATGATTTGGTACAAGTCACTACTCCCTAACCTCCCTTCCCTTATGTGTGTCTTTTCTTACTCATTTCTAGTTTTCTCTCAGATCTTTCCATATCAGCACTTGTTGCTGGAGTGACCTCCTCTTCCTTTCCTATTAATTGTGGTGTTCCTCAGTTTTCTGTTATCTCTAACATTATTCTTACTTTTCATCAATGATCTCAGCTGTATTCTTATCCCCATGACTCAACTCATTCTTCCACTCATTTCAAATATGTATACCTTCTTTTGCTGTTTTTTCTCAACTTCATCTTTCTTATTCTATTCTTGCTGATCTGGATGTGAAATTCAATTCAACACTTTAAAAATTCAGGTTCTTCATATCTGCCTATCAACACCACCTTCCAACTCTCCTATCTTCTTCAACTTCTCTCCATCTTACTTTTGAACAACATAAACATTCTTGATATGGGCATGAACAATAAGTTGTCTTGCAAATCTCATAAGGTTCTTGAAGGAAACTCAGAATTCTGTTCAATTTGTGTAAAAAAAATTTTTTTTTTACCAATCCATTAGGTGATCTATCAACAAGTTTTCATTCCAATATGCAATATACCAACAAGTTTCATTCCAATATGTGATCCACCAACTGGTGTTTATTCCAATATGTGATCTACCAACAACTTATGAGGAAAGAATCTCTGGATTATTCAGACTTTTTGAATGATATATTAGACAAGTTTATCAGTAGGCCTAAAAATTTTTTTAATCGTTTCTTGTTCTTCATGTCTAAGCTTTTTAAATTTTTTTAAGCACTGAGAGAGCGTGTGTTTTATATAAAAATATAAAAATATTCAAAGGTTCATATTTCTAAAAAAAAAAATTAGTTATAATCAGGTTATCACCAATTTTTCACACCTTCTGAGAGTTGAAATTTTCAAAATTTTGGTTAGTTTTCCCCAATTTGATGGTATTTACAATTATTTATGTATGTTAGCTGATATTTCTATCTGAGCACTCCACAAAAATGAAGGAAAACTAATGAAATTCAGTGGATTTTCTGAAAATTTTCATTGCAATCAGATGTTAGTCCATATTTTCATAGGATGCACCCAAAGCCTAAATGAGTTACAGTATAAGTTCCTAGCTCATTTTATTATTTGTAAATATCATCACAAACAAGAAAATTTGGATTATATATTCTGTATATACTGGTTTATATATATATATATATATATATATATATATATATATATATATATATATATATATATATATATATATATATATATATATATATATATATATATATATATATATATAATATATATATATATATATATATCAACACAAAAAAAATTGAACCTTGTAACATTACTGTATACTTCATTCTTGTAGTAATGATGCAAGAATAGGTGAGATTTTTAAAATTTTGTTTTAAAAGTAAGTGATGCTATTAGTGAAAAATTTTCAAGGTCACCAGAATCTATATACAAATTTATTAGTCAATTGTCCTGCTGAAAATATTTATATAGTGGTTGAACCTTTAAAATAAAAACTTCTTCAATAATAGAACCTCTTGAAAGAAGACAAAAACTTGTATAGTAGTTCTTTAAAACCATAAACCATAAACCGTATATAAAACCATCTGGTTTTATTTGATTACTTTTATTTTTGGTACAGTAGAGTAAATGAAAAACTTTGTTCAAATTCAGGAATGATTCATATTTGTATTATCATATCTTATAATGAAAAATACATACTCTTTGACAGTAGTAAATGATCTTCATGGTATTTATTAGCTGTGAATATTTTCTGACAGTCTTCAAATAAAAAACATTTCTCAATCAACAAGTATGAAGAAGAATCACATCTTGTTAATTTTTTCAGTTAATCATTCTATTGTTAATTATAGCAGATTTATTAGTGATTTGTAATTATCAGCAGCTTTGGACTGATCCTCTGAATTGACATTTACTTACAACATGAAATAGTTTTTGTTATGAACTTTATTTATTTATTTATTTTTTGTATACATAATTGACCTTTATCTTGTGAATAAATTTTTTATATTAAAGATTTGAAGATTAACAATATTGGAAAATTTGGAAGAGAAGTATTATAATAAAATATACTGAGTTAGACAGTAAATATAATATGGTTTCTTAAAAATAGAGTGGTTTTCGAAACTTGTTTTCTTGAAATTATTTTAAATTGGAACATTTTCCCAACTTATAATATTTCATATATATATATATATATAATAAAATGCATACAGTAGTATAAAATATTTATTTATAAAATATATTCTCAGTAATTCAGGTTAAAACGGTAAAAATGTAATTTTAAAAATGCAAATAAAAATTTGTTTAATTTTTTTTTTAGTTGCAATAATATTTATTCATGTATAATTTTAGTTTTCAGATTAAAAGAACAAACGTAATGTATTAGCTAATTTGAATTTTATATAAAATAAGAAAATTTTGAAGAACAAAATATCAGGAAGATATACAGTTTCAGTTCAACAAATTATTAATCTGTGCTGAAAGAGTAAGTACCAAATGTTAATTTCATTTCTTTTGTGGGTTAAGAAAATTTTATATTCTTTTTTGTTTTTTGCTTTTTCTTCTAATATATATATATATATATATATATATATATATATATATATATATATATATATATATATATATATATATATATATATATATATATATATATATATATATATATATATATATATACATTTTTAAAAACTACTATATTATATATATATGCATTTGTTTCCAAAGTGCTGTTTTTCATATATATAATATATATATATATATATATATATATATATAATATATATATATATATATATATATATATATATATATATATATATATATATATATATATATATATATATATATATATATGTTGTGTTTAGGAAATTTTCAATGTTTATGAAACATCTGCCTGCAGATGCCAGTCATATAGTATTATACCTTAAATTCCGGCTTCTGATGATTTTTACTATAAAAAAACGTTTTATGCACCTTGATTCTAAGAACTAACATGCATAAAAAAAAATTTTTTTAAAAAATTTTTTTTTGTGAAGATTGAATATTATTCAGATCACATAATTTGTCTATGTGATCTTTATATCTTTTATATTTTTTACAATAACATTTATATTTTTCAAATGATATAAATGAAAATGCCAGAGGTTGTACATTCGGGAGAGATTCACATTTTTTATTTAGGTTGATTTTTTGTATACAAAATCATGCTAGTAGGGATAATTTAAAAAGAAATTTCCAATGTAGATAAGTAAAATGTAGGTATACAAAAAATTGTTTTAAATGAAAAAAAAAAAAAAAAAAAAAAAAAGCTGTATAACGTTTGAATTTTTTTTTTTTTTTTTTTTTCATACTTGATCATTTTGTTGCTATGCATTTGAAAAGCTTCAAATTATTGTAGTTTTTTCATTGTACAGCATCAGTTGGTTGGGTGTAAAAAAAAATTTTCTTTAAAAAAATAATAAAAAAAAATTCTGTTAAAATTGTTAAATTGTTTTTTTGAGTATATATATATATATATATATATATATATATATATATATATATATATATATATATATATATATATATATATATATATATATATATATATATATATATATATATATATATATTATTTTAATTTTTTTTTTACACATCACCACTGCTCACAGGCAGGTGTTATGGTGTTATAGCAGTAGGAAAAATAAAACTACCCACAAGCCCTACCTTGGAGCTTTAAAGGAATAGAGATTAAATTCAGCAGGAAACAGAAGATGGGAGAAAATTCCACAAAACAGAGGTGGTTGGAAAGGAGGCACCACAGCGAACAAGCCTGGAGTTGCCTATGTGTACACAAAATATATGTGCAGACAACACACCCCTTGTGC
The DNA here is from genome assembly GCA_009176605.1 of Armadillidium nasatum. Classification (NCBI taxonomy): domain Eukaryota; kingdom Metazoa; phylum Arthropoda; class Malacostraca; order Isopoda; family Armadillidiidae; genus Armadillidium; species Armadillidium nasatum. Next base: position 40,625 of record SEYY01023392.1, read on the forward strand.
TACAAGGAATGCCATAAAGGTAGAGGTATGTGAATGGACAGTTCCCTCAAGCATTTGCCACTGTAGTACCTATAGAAAAGAGACAGGGCATCAACATCACATCACAGTGCCATAAAGGTAGAGGTATGTGAATGGACAGTTCCCTCAAGCATTTGCCACTGTAGTACCTATAGAAAAGAGACAGAGCATCAACATCACATCACAGAGATAAAGGATCAAGTGAATTGTAATATCAGAACAGTTTATAAGTCTTTTCGCCTTTGGCTCAACCCTATCCAAAAGACAGGAAAAACCTGAGCCACCCTAGAGATGATGGCAGTACTCCATACAATGGTGGAAAAGGCCCTTGTATAATTGGAGTACAAAATTTTACAAATAACTTTATCAAAAATATAGATCAAATCTGAAACTTTAAATATCTATAGTATGTGAAAATTAACATTTTAAATAAACCAAAAAAAATTAATAATTACTAATATTTCAACAAGACTAGGGAGAGTGAGGTGGTTGTACATCTTCCCCAATTTCTCCTGGCCTGACTTGCATCCCTTTACAGCGCCTCAGAACACCCAACCTCTTGGAAACTTGTTTAGAAAGAAAAGTAATGTGTTCCTACTACGAAAGATCACAAAAAAAGAAACAAGAGAAAATTAAGGATGAACAAAGGTTTAAGTTTTGTGTTTTCAAAGATGTCATAGTGTGTGTGGAGGGTTGTATTGAGCAGAGAGATGGAGGAACTGAATTTTTGAGACATTGAAAACAACCTTAGTTTCTCTGCCCCAGGTTGAAATATGAGAAAAATCAGAGGTCAGTTACTCCAAGGACACCATTCTTGCGTCAATTAACTGCCTTTGGGAATGGTCTCTTTCAAATTGGAAGGAGTAATGAAGGGTGGAGTCATTAGCCTAGGAGTGGAAAGGTGATTAAGTAATTAGAGGTTTTTAATGAAAACTAGAAAAAGAGTTGGAGTTAGAACAGATCCCTGAGGAACATCCCTATTAATAGATTTAATAAAGGAAGAACTGTGGCAGTCTACAACAGCTGCTATTGAACAATCAGGAAGAAAATCAGAGAGGATAAATTCCGAAAGAGTCAAGTTTAAAAATCAAAGATTTTTGCAACATTCTATCAGAGGCTTTCGATATGTCGCGCAACACCAAAAGATTTACTGAAATGCCAAAGAGAGGAGGACCAAGAGTCAGAGAGTAGGGAAAGAAAATTACCAGTAGAACTTTTTTTACGAAATCCATACTGGTGATCAGAATTAAGATATTAAGAGTTCGAAATATCACATAATCTTCTAAAGTAACTTTAGAAAGAATAGAGGTTGAATAAGTGGGATGGTAACTGAAGGGTTGGAGAGGTCCCCCTTCTTCAGCACATGCTAAATGAGAGCACATTTCCAGTGAGAAGGAAAGGTTGAAGCAGAAAGACAGAGACAAATATTTTGACAAAGCAGAGTGAAAACTTAAAAAAAGCACATTTTGAGAACCACAAGAGGGATTCCATCAGTATTGTATGCCTTCTTAGTGTAAAGCTAAGAGAGAGCAGAAATGAACTTCTTTAGAAGAAATTGCAGTTTTAGACAAATGAGTTGTGGGGGGGGGGGAGGTATACCTCCGAAATCATCTAAAGATGAATTAGTGGCAAATGTCTGAGCAAAACTTTCAGATTTTGAAGAAGGTAAAATGGAAATTGTGTAGAAAGAAAATATTAGTAGAGGTGAAAGAGGAAGAGGCAAAGTTTGAGTTGACATTTTTTGCAAACTGTCTGAAAGAGAGGAAAAGGAGCCAGAAAAATTATTGCATTTTTATATTGAAAAATGAGTTTTTGGTGTTACAAAGAACAAGGACAGATTTTGCACAATTTTCTAAAGTTTGAAAACAATGGTAATTCAAGAAGGCAGCGTCCCTGCAGCAAATAGTAGGAGAATGAGCAGAGTTAAACCAAGGTTTGTAAAAGATTATAATTAGTAAAGAAGGGAAAGATTATAGAATGTAGGAAATCAAAGAAGTATGACTGAAAGTCTGACCACCAAAATGCCACAAACATTTCCTCGAAATATGTGGAAGACTTGAAAAGATAGAAGAGGATACAGAGATAAGAAAGTGAAGGGAAGAATCCAGAGGAGGGTAGACTTTGGCAGTGTAAGGAGAAGGATTAGAAGTTTAAAAAAAGGTCTAGAATGTTGGGTTTATCTCCAAAATGACCAAGGATACTAGTAGAGAGCTGCACAGTTGCACCCACTACTAAAGGTTGTTTTGGATAGAGAATTGAAAGGCACATTCACTGGCTGTATCATGAAATCTAGATGAAAGTCATTGGCATTGTTGAACATTGAAATCAACTAATATGATAATTTTTTAGAAAGAAGAGAGAATGTTCTCTGTTTTGGAGTTTAGATAGTAAATTAGGAGATAAATAAACAGAACAAGGGAATTTAGTTGTAGAATGGCAAGAGAGCTTTAGCCACAAGGTGGGAAATTCAGAAGACTCCAGATTAGAGACACAAGAGTAAAGAAAATTGTAGCTCACATATGCATAACAAAATCCTTTTTCTGAAAATTAAAGACAGAGACAGTAAGAGGAAACAGAAAATGGTTTGCTATCAGAATGCTCAAGCCCCTGAGCGTCTGTCAAGAATAAGAGGTTAGGTCTAAAGGAAGAGTGGTGGTGTTCAACAAAATGGGAACTGTATTGAAGATTGTGAATGTTACAGAAGTTAATGAAGAAAATAGACCATGCACTAGGGCAATTCAAATGCAGTCTTGGTGGCACCAACCCTATATCACCTATCAATAGTTTTATTTAGCAATGTGACTACAAAATAACTAGGTGTATTACAAATAGCAGAAAACCTAAATTTTATGATTGTTGAATATTTTCAGTCTTGTTTCAACCTTCATGAGTTCAGTAAAAAAAATTGGTATCAGTATTGGTTAAAATTTTGGTATCACTTCTTCCCTAATATATATATATATATATATATATATATATATATATATATATATATATATATATATATATATATATATATATATATATATATATATATATATATATATATATATATATATATATATATATATATATACCTTTTTTTTTTTTTTTTTTTACCTTCTCACCTCCTGACCACCCCTGTTGAGGCGGCCACACTTCGCTAATGAAGCCTCCTGCCGCAGTCGGTCTCGTCCAGAGATCTTCCAAACAAGTGATGCCCCAGAAGATTTTGGGGCGACAGTTGGAGGGACAGTAAAAGAAAGTGATTTACGGTCTCCGGGGCCCTTTTGCATCTGGTACAAGTGGAAGATGTTGCCTGGTTTAAATTGAAATTGTGTTTGTAATGTTGTAAGTTTTGGGTGGTGCCCGCATCTCAATCTTGCTAGTGATTTGTAAGTGTCTTGGGAGGTTATTGGATCGGTGTTTATTTCGGGAGGGGTTGTTAAGGATGCTGTTGGAGGTCTGTTGATCATATATGAATGTGTTAGTTGAGTGTGTATATGTTTGGTTGTTGTGGTATTGGGGGGAGGAGGGGGTATGTGATTAGGATCTGTTTGTAAAAGGCGCCGGTAGACGATGGAGGCTGTGTTAAATATATATATATATATATATATATATATATACATATATATATATATATATAATCAGCCTTAGGTCCAAGTACAAGTACTTGTACTTGAACTAAGTACAAACTTTTGAGTACTTGTAATTGGAAAAAAATCAAGTATATTTTAAAAGTAAAAATCCTAATAATTATTATTTTTCTTGAAAAGAAAACAATGCATATATGATCCTCATATCTAAGATTCTTCAAAAATGTTCTTGAATTTTCTATAAATCTAACTATATTAATATTATTCTTATTAATATTTTTACTACTACTTTGTGTTTGCAAATTTTAGAATAGTTATACAGTTCAAGGTGTTCTAACTTTTTTTTTTTTTTTTTTAACACTTTGGCACCACTCACTTGCAGGGCTCTTTTCAATTATGGGGCATAAATTTAAATGAACTTAAATTCACCCAAGCCCAATCTTAATTAAAATCTCTTAGGTGAACCCTGTTGGAGACCTTAAAGAGAGAAAGATTAAATGCAACAGGAAAAATAGATCAAAGAAGGAGTTCCACAGAACAGAAGTGGAAGGAAAAGGTGGCACCATGAAGAGCAAGCCTGGAGTCTAATTTTCATATAAAATTAATGCAAATGCAAGGCACCCCTTTTTGATACTAGGGCAATGTAATGGTTGTGGAGTGTAAGGGGTCAGTTACTTTGAGCACCTGCTACTATAGTACCTATAGAAAAGAAAGTGTGCCAATGTTTCATCATTGCATCGAGATAAAGGGTCAAGGGAGTTTGAAAGTAGGGGACAGTTTATTTTTCTTTTAGCCTAATACTCAACTTTATTCAAAAGAAGGGTGAAACTAGAGCTCTCCCAAATATGACTCATAAGCTGAGTAACTGTTTGAAAGAAAACAATATCCCCAACCTGAACAGAACTTCAGTTTCCTTGAAGACACTTTTTGCAACCTTTGTGAATGAGATTTCCAAGACGGTTTATTGTTCATGTTCAGACCAAATATGTTTATGTTGTTCACAGAGATACAATGAAGTTCATAGGAGAATTGGAGGTGTTGTCAAGAGGGAGATATGAAGAAGTTGAGTTTTTGAAGAGTTGAATTTCACAGGTTGAGGCAACCCCACTGGGAATCACATCCAAATCAGCAACAATAGGATAAGAAAGATGAAGTTGAAAAGCAACTGTAGATGCAAAAGAGGTGTAGATTTGAAATGATTGGAAGAATGGAGAGTTGAGTCATGTGCTTAAGAATGAACAGACTTGAAAGTGCAGCTGGAAAGATCATTGATGAAAAGTAAGAATAAAGTTGGAGATAAAACAAGACCCTGAGGATCAACACTATTAATAGGAAAGGAGGAAGAGGACCCTGAGAAACAACACAATAGGAAACAAATGTTGATATGGAATGATCTGAGAGAAAACTAGACAAGTGAGCAATGGGGAACAGGAAACGTAAAGGAAGGGAGTTAGAGAATATTGACTAGTACCATACTCTGTCAAACACTTAGATATTTTCAAGCACCATCACCCAAGTTGACCTCAATCTTCGAAAGCCATACAAATGATCAGAAAGAATTGAATGAGACTAGATTATCCAGGAAAGGAGAGTTGAGAAGATTTTTGAAGATTTTAGACAACATAAGTAAGAGCTATTGGGTGATAATTAGAAAGATCAGAGTGGCTTTCCCTCAACAAATGTGTGCTTCTGGAATTGAGAAACTCTGTTAGTATCGATTCATAGAGAGTAGAGTCAAATGTGGGCAAGTGACAGCTCAGACACATACTCTCTCAGAACACAGAGGGATGTCATCTAGGCCACTAGATGTAGATCTCGATCTCCCCACATCATTTGTAATCACAGGTATACTTGAGAGAAGGATTTTAGCAGGGATGCAGAATTTGTTCAGGATTGAAGTAGATAAGGAAGTTGAAAAGATTTGCCTTTCAGAAAGAATATTAGTTACAGATTGTAAATGGAACTTATAACTGAAATGTAATTAAAACAGGATATGAAATTTTTGAATCAAATGAGGATACAACTAACTGCAATGGGCATCACTCTCAGAACCCTATGCTCCCTTTCAACTAAATAATAGTCTGCAGAGAGAAAGAGAGAGGGAGAGAAAGGATTCACATGAGTCTCAATTTCAGGTATCATTTGGGATTTTAAAATCCTCAAAGTCTTCATTTAAATCAGTCACTTATTCTTAAGTCTGTGTAAATTGACAAATACAAGTACCAGTTAAGTAACTATATTCTACATAGCTATGTACATATATCTTTTAAAAATTTCATGTTTGTTTTTCTTTCACCAATCATCCAAAAATTGTAACATTTTCAAACATCTGGTATTCTCTTGATAACTCTACCATTCATAATTAATTTCCAGTTATGTTTTTTTAAAATGTTTTTAGAGGTTTAAGCTGAATGTTAGTGTGTAACTTTTTATTTCTTCCATAATACATACAGCTGATAAAACAAATATTTTTCATTAGAAGGATAATATAAACAATATTTATGTGTTTAAGCCCTATATAAATAAGAGCTTGTTTTAAGATTTATTTTATTTTATTATTATATTCTGGATATATATATATATATATATATATATATATATATATATATATATATATATATATATATATATATATATATATATATATATATATATATATATATATATATATATATATATATATATAAAGGCCTGTTGAGTCTGTTCCAGTCAACCTAGACTAAATAATTTGTCAACCTAATGACCCATGTAACATGCAAAATACAATTACCTCACCCAATTACAACTAGAAGCTTTGTCTAAAATTGTAGCTACACTATATAATAAATAAATGCCGTCTACTACCATGGCTCAAATGGTAGATTGATTAACTCACGTGCTTGAGGGCGCCGGTTCGATCCCACATGGGGATCCTAGGTATATACTACCCTAGAAGAGTTTCTCCTCGAATAGGGCAATGCCCGTGAGATGTGAACTTTTATATATATATATATATATATATATATATATATATATATATATATATATATATATATATATATATATATATATATATATATATATATATATATATATATATATATATATATATATATATATATATATATATATATATATATATATATATATATATATATATATATATATATATATATATATATATATATATATATATATAGTGCAACTTATTTTAGTAAGGCTTTGTCATTTCACCACATCTAGCATTCAAGTTAAATTTAATAACTTTAAACCTACCAATTAGACCTGATCATACCCAAACGATCTGTCACCAATGTCCCACAGGGATTGTAATAACAAACTACAAAACTGCCAATTGGGTTTAGTCTTGATATACTCTACCTATCCAGTCCTTTATTAAATGTTGCTAGTGAATCACAATCAACAAACGACAAACCACTCCAAAAATTAACAACAACATTTTTGAATGACCATTTTCTTAAATCCAGATTGCATGTCTTTTTTTTTTTTTTTTTTTTTTTTTTTTTTTTTTTTTTTTTTTTAAACTTGACTCCTTCCCAAGGTGTACTAGCCTATAAAGAAATTGTTTATCTCAGTATTATCATTTTGATCATATCTCTTCTTAGAAATTGCCTTCTGAAAGAAAACATTCATACCTCCCTAAACTTATTCTCATAACTCCTACTCTCAAAGCCAAAAACCTTTCTTGTTGCATTTTCCATCATTTATGTCTCTCTTAAATGAGGGGTACAGTACTCCAGTACTGGCCTAATATAGCTATTATATGTACAGTTTACTTATAATCTCTTTGCTCTTGTAAACAATATTTTTATTTATTTTACCTAACAACATATTAGCTCACTTCCTTGCTTCCAAACAATGATTAGCCATTTTCAGATTATGCCAATAATCACACCCAAATCCTTTTTATATTGTATTTAAATCTTTAATTTGAATAGCCTACATGAAGAACTTTACATTTTTCAAAATTAAAAGTCATTTGCCACTTATCTCCTTCCAAGAAGTTTATCATTTTCACTTTAAAACTTTTAATACATCCATCACTATTCTTTAAGGAGGTATCCACTTTGCTATCGTCAGCAAACTTTCTAACCTTATATTTAAGTCCATGGTCCAACAATAAATTGTCTTAGAAACTCTATATCACAACAATTCTAAGGTAACCTCAAAGAACCTGGGAATTCTGTACAAGTTGAGGGAATTTGTTTCTTACAAACAGTTATTCCAATTATATAAAGGTCTTATCCTCTATTGCATGGAATATATATATATATATATATATATATATATATATATATATATATATATATATATATATATATATATATATATATATATATATATATATATATATATATATATATATATATATATATATATATATATATATATATATATATATATACTCCTTAAAAGCTTCGTTTTCTTAATAGTGATGAATAGAAAACGGTATATCAGGAACTATAATATTCTTATAGTAGTTGCCTTTCTTTCGTTTATTTGGTAGATGATAAGATACTGAATTACAAGATTGAATCAGCTGTAAAGATATTCTGAAAATTTCTTACCATTTGATCATAGGATAAATATTGAAATTAATTAAAAATTAACAATGACAGTAAAAATTATTTGAGGAACCATGTAGATGCCTTAAAACCACAGTTTCTTTACAGTTGATTGTTTACATAAGAAAAGATTTTTTTTTTTTTTCCTTTCGATTTTATTTGAATTTTAAACCTAATAAAAGGACACAAACATTGTTTATATCGTTATTATATTGAGGGGAATTTTCAGAAATGTTAAAAAATGTATTAGTCGAATTTGATGCAATTTTGAATCCGATGTTTTAAATCAGATTATGATTATTCAGTTATCAAAAATCTAGTTTTTAATGTTTGGAAATCAATTAGTAGTATTGGGATAACCGTATTATAAATTATTCAGTTAACAAAAATTTAGTTTTTAATGTTTGGAAAACAATTAATAGTATTGAGATAACCGTATTAGAATAGTACTCTTTTAATTATGTCATATTACTATGCGTAATATATAAGAATAGGTATGTGAAATAAAAATATATATATATATATATATATATATATATATATATATATATATATATATATATATATATATATATATATATATATATATATATATATATATATATATATATATATATATATATATATATATATATATATATATATATATATATATATATATATATATATATATATATATGTATATATATATATATATATATATATAAACATTTTTTTTTTTTTTTTTGTACTCGTGTTTTGAAAGTGCTATAAAAAGGTGGAATACAAATTTTTAGTACCTACTACGGAAGTGTACCTACAGTAGAGAAATATATTCCACATAGCTTTTTAAGGGTAAAAAGAGTCTGAGGAAGTTGTTTAAACAGTAAATAGCAGTTTATAAATCTTTTAATCCCGAATTCGGACTCTTATTAACTAATTTAAAAGATTATTGAAACTGAGAGACCCCTTGATGTGAGAGCGGTTCTTCATAGAAAAGTGGATGATATCTTTCTTTAGTTGGAATAACTGTAAGAAAGATAAAATGTCATATATTCTAAACAAATTTACCATCTTCTTTGAAGCCTTTCTACCAATCATTGCGACATGGAGTTTCCAAGATATTATTATTATATTAACACCATGTGTGTTTCAGTTTTCAAAATTGAATTTTGCGAGGCTGAGGTTGTGACCTACTTCATCCAGGTCATCAAGTATAGGTCGAGAAGATTAAGTAGAGAGGCAACTCTAGCATTATTTTTCCATATAAAGAGTGTGAAAATATTCGAAATGAATAAAAGAATTCGTTCATTGACGGGGAAAGAAGTCGCCACATATAGACAACTGCCTATGTGATACGATTTGAGAGAAAGCTAGAACTGATTGACGAATGTGAGGTAGAAAGTAGCGGCTCCTGTGATAATCTGTCAAAGGTCTCGGAAATTTTAAGCACCACCATCACCCACCAAAAATTCTACACAGTCGTCAAGGACAGAGGGTCATTATCGGTTTTGTTTGCTTGTTTTCACTGTTTCGTTTTTATCTTTCAACCTCAACTTTTCCTATCCTTTCCTTCATTCAGCCTTTGACGGTCGTTTATTATTCATTTCCTTTCGAAAACATTCTACAAGTATGGAAATAGAAAATGCTAGAAGTATTCCCTTCGAGTTATTGACCTCTGAAACAAAGTAAGCAGGGTATTTCCGATGTCTCGGAAATTTAATTTCAAAATCTATCAACTTGTAGTTTTTATGTAACGCACAACTACATATCGTCATCGAAAACAAAACACTTTTAACATTCTCCAGTCATCAATATCCTTGGTATTTCCTTTTCTTGTTTTTTTTTTTTTTTTTTTTTTTTTTTTTTTTTTTTTTTTTTTTTTTTTTTTTTTTTTTTACCTTAGTGTGTTTTTTATCTGCTAGAACGTCAGCACTTACGTACATTGTCTATCTCATTAAGCAAGCTTCTAAGAGGTTAGGTGTAAAAACTTATTAGGCATCTTTTGAACTCCTTCACCACTACAGTTGCTTGCTCTTTATATAGAAGTGTCGTTCGCCCTTATATGAAGGATACATCACATCTGATATCTGAGGCTGTTGCAATCAGACAATTTTTTGAAAAAGTAAGAGTCTAGAGTTTTTCGTCTTTCAATTCCTGTTCTCCTTCACATTGTTACCGCATTTACGACAGCAATCTGCTCTCCGTACCCTAATCTTCCTTTAGTTGCGAAACTCCCATTCGTTGGTAAGTCAAATATCCTGACTCGTTCTTGAATCCTTTCGACCGGAGGCTCTTTGTTTGTTTTAAATGCCTTTATTTAGGCATTTATTTACTTTGCGTAAGCAGATTCCACCTATGATTATTTCATTATTATATATAATATATATATAATATATATATATATATATATATATATATATATATATATATATATATAATATATATATATATATATATATATATATATATTATATATATATATATATATATATATATTATATTATAATTAACAAAAGTTTTAGATTTTGCTTTTATAGATTTATATATAATAATATGGTCGAGTATTTTACAATTGTCCTTGATAAAGATGTAAATTATTACAGGTAGAATTCCAGGTACCAAATTATAAATAATAGGGCGAAGGCCTTACCGATTTTGTAAAATGATTTCTGATTGGTGGAGCAATTTTTGCTGCAAATTCTGTCCGCCAATCATTGTGAAGCTTTCATTTGCATTTGTTTATGGATGGCGGAGTGTTTGGACTGTAGACTAGGTAGTTTTTAGTTATGGTGGTTAAGTGTGTATGGTTTAAATACTATAAATGTTAACCAGTTATGATATAAACAGAGATTTATTTTCGTTATAGACAATTAATTTATAAATTTCTATGTATTGTATTCATTTGTTTATGTGAAGATTAAAATTAATATCTGCTTAACATAACGGAAGCTTCTCTCAATTTTAGGGAAAATCACATGGAAAATAAGTAAGTCGAAATCTTATATTTTATTTAGTAATATTTTTTATAGATTGATTTGTTATATCTAAAGCGTTTATGTAACGTTTTGTAATATATTCATATAGTATGAAAAAACCAACTGTATGTTGCAGTACATTAATTATTGTTGCTAAGAAGTTTGGTTGTCATCTACCTTATGTTTGGTATGCAGTTAAATACCTCGAAACCCGTTTATATATATATATATATATATATATATATATATATATATATATATATATATATATATATATATATATATATATATATATATATATATATATATATATATATATATATATAGGTAAAATTTAGTCTTGTGGCTACATCTCTGTACTTGTACTATGTTAAAATATAAAGACAAAATATACAGAAATGCATTACCTACACCTTATTTTAGCAAGGAAGAGTAAAAAAAGAAATAAAAAAATTTTTAAAAACATTTTTATTCCAAATTTGTATTTCATTTTTCAAAATATTTGGATACTAGGATTGAAATATTCACCTTTAAATCATTCTGGTAATTGTTTAGTAGTGAAAGGCCTTGGTAACCGATTTTCAGCATTTTTGTGGAGAACACTTTAGATGTATTAAAATAAAGAGTAAATGCAATAAAAAGTCAGTGAGGCTTGTAATATTTATTGAAGTGGGAAGTAGCAAATATATGTACTTTTATACCAAAAATATCTATTTAACATAAAGCACTTATTGACAGCTTTCATTTACGACTAAATTAATAAATAAAACTGGTTGCTAGAATTGAAAAATCAAAGTTGATAATTGATCAAATATAGTAGCTAGAAATATTTATAAATATTTTGTGATGCATAAGCAATAATATATAATATATATATATATATATATATATATATATATATATATATATATATATATATATATATATATATATATATATATATATATATATATATATATATTATAAATAAATGAACCATGGTTAAAAATTAAAGGTCGAACATGACCTGATAAAGGCACATCATTTAAAGGTGTGTAAGTCATAGGAAGTTGGGAAAATAGAAAACCAGTAGTGTACATGTAAGATTGATCATAGCGGTTAAGTCTGGGGTCAGATAGTTGGATAGAGAAAGGATGAGACTGTGTAGAAAGATGAGTCGCAAGAGCCCTCCCTTTTCAGTAGTGTAGTATGTGTTCAGAGTGTGAGAAAGTTTAGTTTCGAAAGAGAAGAGTTAATCTCATAGTTTTGTTGAAGATTGTGTCAAATAGAGAGATGGAGATATGAGTTTTGGTGGAATTGAAAATGGCCATGTTTTCTCTGCCCCAATTTGAAATACAAGATAGATCAGAGGTTAGCTGCTCTAAGGCTTATCTTCCTCTTGTTGGGAGGGAAACCTTTCAAATTGAAGAGAGTAATGAAGCGTAGAGTCATCAACATAAAAAATTTGAGTATAATAAAATGAATATCTATGATTACCTATCTATAGGTCAGTTGTCAAGTCAATTTGACAAAGGAAATGAGCTGAAAATTTTGCATAAAATTTATTTTATGCATCTTTGATTTTTTTTTAAATATTTCAATCAAACCAGGTGTTTTTTTTCCCTTAGGTAATCAATAATATTAGTCTTATCCATGTATGTTAATGAAAAGCACTGCTGAATAGCCATTTTTAAATATTAAATAACATTTACCTCTTAAGAGAGTCCACATTTGCTAGGTTTAGCCTATTCACTGCTTGTATGCAAAGATTTACTTTTTCAAGTTCAGGTTAGGTTAAGTTGAACTAGTTTGCTAGATCTTACAAATTGTTAAATCTTACAAACTAGTTTGACTTAACCCAACCTTGACTTGAAAGGAAAATCTTCAAATATGGTCAGTGAATTGGCCTAACCTGGTTCAGCTGATGCCAAAAAAAGATAGATGCTCTGAACCTTCTATCTATCACCCTATAGCTCTTGCTTGTATTTTATCTAAAGTATTTGAAACTCTACTCAACTCATTTCCTTGATCATTTGGAATCTCACTTCCTTCTTTCATATCACTAGTATGGCTTTCAACACGAGGTCTACTGGTGACATACTTTCCTATCTTACTGATCTATGGTCTTCTGCTCTTAGGGACTACAGGGAGCCTTGTATGGTGGTGCTTGACATATCCAAGATTTTTGATCTGGTATGGCATGTGTCACTACTCTCTAATCTACCTTCCTTTGAGTTTCCTCCTCTTTGCTTACTCATGTCTAGTTTTCTCTCAAATCACTCCATATCAGCACTTGTTGATGGAGAGACTACTACTACTTTCCCTATTAATTGTGGTGTTCCTCAAGGTTCTGTTTTATCTCCTACTTTACTTTTCATCAATGACCTAATCAGCTCTACTTCTAACTCTGTTCATTCTTAGACGAACAACTCAAATCTCCATTCTTCCATTCATTTCAAATCTGCTCCCTCCTTTGATTCTAGAGTTGCTTCTCGTCTTCAACTTTCCAATTCCATTCTTGCTGATCTGGATTGAATCTCTCAGTGGAGCCACTGCAACTTTGTGAAATTTGACTCTGAAAACTCAACTTCTTCACAAAACACCTCCCAACTTTCCTTCGACAGCTCTCCCATCTCTCCCAAAACTAGTAAATTATTTGGATTTTTGGATAAGGTTGATTCTGAGGCTAAAAGGCTAATAAACTGTCCCCAACTTTCAAACTCACTTGACTCTCTCTGCAACGTGACAATGGCATGCACATTGTTTTCCATAGGTACTACAATGTCAGGTGCTTGAGAGAGTTCACCTCTCACATTATACCACCATTGTATTGCCCTCGCAGCACAAGGGGTACCTTGCTTGCACATGAATTTTGTGTGGGCATGGCAAACTCTATGCTTGTACGTTGTTGTACCTCCTTTCCAGCCACCTCTGTTCTGTGGAACTCCTTACCTTCATCTGTTTTTCCTGTAGTATTTAACCTACCTTTCTTTAAATTCTCTATCTGTGCCCACCTGAGGGATCTATGTTAAGTTTGGGATTGGGTGGGTTTTCTTTTATCTTTTAATTATGCCGACCTCCTTGAAAAGGGCTCTGCTCATGAGTGGGGTCAAATATATATATATATATATATATATATATTATATATATATATATATATATATATATATATATATATATATATATATATATATATATATATAGCTACCTAGAAAAGTTTCTCTCCTAGAATAGGGCATTGCCTGCAAGATGTGAACTTTTGATATTTTTATATCAGACCCA
>SEYY01023392.1:57500-62500 GCA_009176605.1 Armadillidium nasatum
GATATTATAATGTTTAAAAGATATTATGCAATTGTCATTGTATGATGACTAACTTTCGTTATTAAATGGACACTGAAATGTCAATTTGGACAGTAATTAAGCAATAGAATGTTTGTACTGAGGTGGTGATTCCAATACTAGTTATATTATCTAAAACAGTTCTAATGTTTTCACTTGCAACCCTTTTTTAATCAGACAAAAGCAATTGGTATGAAGACTGTGTATAAAATGTTCTTGATTGTGATCAAATCAAGCTTTGAAACAAATAAAATATAATAAAAACTAAAGTAATATTTAACAAATAAGGATCCCCTTAGTGAAATGAATGTGCTTGCTTATTTTTAATAATAATAAATCAAGCTCAGATTTGACTTTCGTCAATACATTTAAAAAATTAGTGAATACAATGGATCGTAGTAAAATTATAAGTAACAAAATAATATAAAAAATACAAAACATACAATTTTCAAGTTTTTCAGATACCTTTAGTTTGAGAAGACCAGATTTTAAAACTTGACTAATTATATTAATATAAATATACTATATTGGCCTAAATATACTGTTGTGCATATACTGTAAAATAATATTTCATTATTGACCAAGTTGTCCACTGAACCTAAAACATTAACAGCATGTTAGTAAGAGGAGGTATACCTATTTACTTATGATACTTAAATAAATAAAATAAATAAATACTGTATCTAAAATTTTGCTTAATATATTCAGTCTAGTAAGTTTTGAATGTAGATATAAGTATATATAAGTATTACTGTGTATTGTACTCTTTTAGTTTGTTGACCTTTTGTGACTTATCATGTTAAATTTTTTTGACCCACTAATTATCATATTAATAATTTACATTTCATGTTAGTTTTATTACTTATTTATAGAAAAATGAGCAAAAAAATACAATATAGACAAAAGCAACAAACATTATTTAAATTTATAAATAAAAAACTAACTTTTAGATCAAGAGACATTATTGTAATTTAATATTTTTTTTTTATGATCACTGTACTTTAATTATAATATCTTAAATATTCTGTTTATATACATTATATACGTTTACTGTAAAAAGCATTATTAATACATAGCATTTAGACTGCAATAGGTATAAATTTATTAAATCCTGTAAGAAATATAAAATTTTTAAATTCTCTTCACCAATTTAAGTTAAAATTTAAAAATTAACTTCCAAGTCTTGGTATATGAATTAAATTTTCATAAATATTACTTGCATAAGTCTGTCTGAAGTAGAATTAATTATAATATATATATATATATATATATATATATATATATATATATATATATATATATATATATATATATATATATATATATATATATATATATATATATATATATATATATATATATATATATATATATATGCGTGAGAACTGATAGTAACTCAATTTTCACCCAAAAAAATTTGGCCGAAATCTTGTCTAAGACCTTGGTCCCTATATTACTAATATTTGCCTAAAATTTACTTCTAACCGATTAAATATCACTGGAGGTACCATAAAAATCCTAAAACAATGCAACGCCTAGACTTTGGGTCTAAATAAATTACCATGTTTTGAGCTGCTGTTTTTTTGGGGGGGAAAAGAGGAAAGACACCACAATGATATTTGGCTCAATGTAGTTTTCTCTGCTCTTTCCAATGATATTAATTATAAATCAGTATTTAACTGTGATTAAGTTCATTCCAAGCTTCAAACATAAACCACTTTTGTGTTTTTACAAAAACCTATCATTGCATTTGGCCTTTTATCACAAAAATGGATAGTAATAGAAAGTAGAAACTAGTGTTTTTACACTAATAATCACTATATATAAGTAAGTCACTAAGGAAAATTTGGTAACTCAAGAGTTTATAGTTTGAAAGTTGTTAGGCATCGAAATTTGGCCTTTCAATTTTGATTTTACATTTTTTCCCGAAATTTAAACAGAAGAGGAATCAAATTGTATTTTTTTTTAAAGTCAAATAGACCACATTTTTTAATTGTACAGACAAAAGTATATAAGAGACCATTTTTGGGCTTCTGCAACCATATCCAGTTGCACCAGAGGGACCTCAAGATGTCTCTTTGTAAAGTTGCGAGTGATAGTTTCAGGCTGGGGGATCTTAAGTGGGGACCTTTTCAGCCAAAGTATATGTCCTACAGAGCTAAAATTTGGTGAGATTTCTATTAAGCCCCAGGCCATCATCTATGCCAAATTTAATTAAAATCGGAAAAGGTGAGGTGGGGAGCATTCGGTTAGTTGGTGGGTGAGATATATATATATATATATATATATATATATATATATATATATATATATATATATATATATATATATATATATATATATATATATATATATATATATATATATATATATATATATATATATTATATATATATATATATATATATATTGTGCATTGTATATTCTTAAATTTTACATGAAGTTAGATTGTGTTGCAGAATTTATTTTATATCTAAAGTATTATCTTACTCTACCAATTAGGACAGATGAGAATGAATGCTGACAAGGTGATTCATACACACAAATACAGATATGCTGGCTTTTTATCATATAGCAGCTGATAAGTTTTCTCTCAAACTGCTATTATGAAAATGAATAAATTTTGATGTTCTTACTTTAAATTATTATTTAGTAGAAATTGAAATTCTATTATACTATACTATTATAAGCTTGGTTAAAGTTTGTGTTTTATGAGGCAAATTTTTTATTGTTTGAGAATAAATAAACAACCATTTTTGATTTTTAAAAATGTAAAGTTTTACTGTGCCGTTATATCTTTGTTCAGTAAGCTATGTTTACCGTTTCTAGTATATATATATATATATATATATATATATATATATATATATATATATATATATATATATATATATATATATATATATATATATATATATATATATATATATATATATATATAATATATATATATATATATAGACTTAATGTTAGGGCAGTAAAGCTGGTACTGTAAGTTTATTTGCCTGTCCCAACTTCACTGCTTCATCATTTTCATAATTGTTCCAGCTACCCAGCCATAGCTCCTCTATGTACAGTTTATAAATCATTTGTTTTAAGTTAATGAAATATATTAAGCATAATGATAAAAGATTAGTTATTGCATTTTTTCCACCATTTTAAATATGAAGAATATTTTTGGCCCTGGCTCTACCCAAAAAGTTAATGGAACTCCAAATCCACAGCATTGACTCTGCTACCTTGCTTAATAAGTCCAGACACAAAAAGTTCTGCAAAATTCGAAGTATATATACCATATTTTGTCAAACTTTGTCGTGTCTAAAATAACTACTAATTCTTTTGGCAGAGATGAAATAACTTTATTTGAAACAAGAATGCCGATTACCAGTTATTGACTGATTAACCTGTGCCTACCTACTACACAGAATCCATTATGTTAGGAACATAAGGAAGACAGACTTCCTTGATGCATTCCGCCATATGTTTTAAGGAAGTATGATTTGGCTCCATTCTTTGTTCAACTCTGTTTACAATGCTTAAATAATACATCTTTTTTTTCTCATTATTTGGAACTTTAAAAAGTAGAAAAACCATTCATGTTCCTTTTAACTAAATTCATATATATTTAGCTCATTTGTAATTTCTGTTGACGTATTACTTGTATTCTATGTAAAACCTTTTAATTTTATTCTTAATTAAAGTAAATAACTTATTATGATACATGATTTCCCCCATAGATTTTACTATTAACAATTACAATTCATTGTTTCATATTTAAAATAATTGTAAACAACTAGTTGTTATATGTAGTTACAAAGCTCACTAAATCAATATATATATATATATATATATATATATATATATATATATATATATATATATATATATATATATATATATATATATATATATATATATATATATATATATATATATATATATATATATATATATTGCTAAAATTTGATACTCAAACAGCTGTTCTTACTAACGCCTAGTATACCATACGCCGATATATAAAATCGCGTTGCTACGCTAAACTAACCAAAATTGTTGACCTAACGATAGCAAACTTTGAGAAGACAAAATGGATCCTTGATCCTTCCAGTTTTATAAAGATCGATAGATCGTTGACCCAAACTGTTGCGGCGTTAGAATTTTTAAAAAGTTAAATCACAAACATATTTCTTGTGTAGGTTCATTTGTTAATTGCGAAATATTCATTTATAAAACTTTACTGCCGTTATTGAAAATCATTGCTCAAATCAAAAGCAAATTCTTTAAAATTGTAATTGTTAAAAAAAAAAAAAAAAGTTTTTAAAAAATTTGAATTGGTGTAAGAAAATTATTTAAATGTTCACCTGCGAGTCAGTTTTGAAATTTAAAAAAAAAAATAAATAAAAAAAAGTTTTTTTTAACTATACCTTTAAATATTCCCGTCAAATAAATCAACTTTTTCATACAAGCTGAAAATGTATCATTTTATGTACAGTATAAGATAACGTGATACCTTTAGCGAGTTTAGGTTTCGATATATATATATATATATATATATATATATATATATATATATATATATATATATATATATATATATATATATATATATATATATATATATATATATATATATATATATATAAATATATATATATATATATATATATTATATATATATATATATATATATATATATATATATATATATATATATATATATATATATATAATATATAATATAATTGTATGTTTGTGTCATTGACAATTTTGCCTCCCCTCTTCTCTAGTAGTACTTTTGAAAACTTGTTTTTGATTTCCCCTCCTCGTCATCCCTTGTTTTCTTGGTTCCGTCGCTTTCCCTCTTCCTCCTTTTATGTGTTCCCTTGTGTTCTTTCCCCTTTTTTTTCTCTTTCCATTTTTACCACCCCCGTTATAAAACCAAGTCATCCATAGTTAAGATCCCTTATAACCTATTGATTTTC
>SEYY01023392.1:70000-77500 GCA_009176605.1 Armadillidium nasatum
TGGTTAAGTCTGTGGTTAATAGAGGTGGTAAGAAAGGAAGAAACTGAATAGAATGACGTATTTTTTTGTTTGCTTTATATCGTTTTCTATGAAAAGATCATCTTGAATTCTAGACTCATTCTTGCAGATCATATTTTGTGGCATTATTAACAAACTTATTATTCATTTTGTTTATCGTTTTTAATGTATGACGTAAGTTTTCTGACGTCCGCCTTATATTCATACTAGGTACCCTCTTCCCCCCCCCCTTCCGTTTGATATATATATATATATATATATATATATATATATATATATATATATATATATATATATATATATATATATATATATATATATATATATATATATATATATATATATATATATATATATATATATATACAGGGTTGTTTGATTGGAACTATCATGGGTTCTTTGGTTTAAACCAACTAAAAAAACCAATGGTGCTTTTGGTTTAAACCAACTAAAAAAAAAAAAAAAAATTAATTTTTTTTTTTTTTTTTTTTACGAAGGTAAAATGAAAAGTAGCTTAAAAGCAAAATAATATAGCTTTCAAAAAAAAAAAAAATATATAATATATATATATATATATATATATATATATATATATATATATATATATATATATATATATATATATATATATATATATATATATATATATATATATATATATATATATATATATATATATATATATCGGCTGAACATATGCACGCCTCCAGCATTGGGGAAAAGTATTAGTATTAAGGCATAGAGAGTAGAGTTGAACAAGTACAGACGCCAGCTCAGACGCGCACTCTCTCAGAACCCGGTGAGGAATGCCATCCGGGAAGCTGGCCTTCTTGACGTTCATAGTTCTCAGAATCCCATGGACCTGATCATGCGAAATCACAGGTGATGACATGGGACACCTGAGAGGAATCGGAATCATTCAGGGTTGAATTGGAGGAAAAAAGGAGACTGAAGAGATTTTCCTTTTCAGAAGGAGTATTAGCAACAGAGCCATCAGAACGAATAAGAGGAGGAAAGGCAGATTTACAGAAGTTGAGATGTGTTTGGCTAGAGGTCAGAAATTTTTATCAGTAGGAGAACCTAGGAAGTCAGCGCACTTCCTTCGCTTGACCCGTCGAATAATAACTCTACGATTCCGAGTTGAATGAAATTAGAAGAGTGATAGGAGAATTAGAGTTTTTCCATGCATCACAAGCACCGTCTCTTTACAGAATGGCACGAGAGCAAGTACCATCGAACCATGGGTTTTGAGGTGAAAAAGATTTTGTTGAAGATGGATTGAACCTACTCATTCCATCGGCAATTACGGCCCTTACCGTTTCAGCAGACATAGAAGTATCATCCTGGTCAAAACAGGATTTATTCCAAGAATAGGAAAGAAAGAAGCTGCCCCCCAATTAGCCCGATTAAAGTGCCAGAAAGTACTTATGAAAGAATGTATGTTATCAAATAGTTTTATATATATATATAATATATATATATATATATATATATATATATATATATATAATATATATATATATATTATATATATATATATATATATATATATATATATATATATATGTATGTATATATATATATCTATATATATATAGGGACCGACCGGGGCTCTGGCCGGGGTTGCCTAAAATTGGTAGAAGTCAAAAACACTGAAATTTTAGGTTAAGAAAATTGATATAAATTTGATTGAGGTTTATTTAATTATAAGGAAGGAGTAGAATAGCCAACATTCAATTATTAATGATTATATGCATTTTCTCAAAAAAAAAAATTTTTAGAAAATTATAGGTTTTGTATAATAAAGGTTAAAAAAAGTACAAAAAATTTAAAAAGATTTTTTTTTCTGATTCACAATAGTGATCAACAGGTTACCTAAGAACCTAAGGTAAAGTTTCAAAAATTGTAAGATATAAAATTATCAATACAGCCTGTATTAATACATATCATTGTTATTTTATTGCTGCGTATCAAACTTGCATCATTTAGCTACATTATTTCAAAATTATTATTTTGCTTATACTTTCAATCACTATGGCTAAAAGATCAACTTCAGCAATATGGGAGTACTTTACAATGTTTCAGGATAGGCTCGAAACAGCTAAATGTAACATCTTCAGCCAGGAAATTAGAAGAGGACCTCCTGGTGCCCCAAGTAAAAAATTTTCAACTAAATCTTTATGAGGGCATCAAAAATCAAAACGCAAAGATGAGCATTCACTAGCAGAAAAAGAGCGGTCAAAAGAAACACAAAAAGAAGAAAATATTGAAACGAACAAGAAAAAAATCTTAATTTTTTAATATTTTGTTTGATTTAATTTAATCCGCCATTAATAAGTATAATTTGCCATTTTTACCTCGGCAGGCAAACCTCGGTTTTCCCTGAATTTTAGCAGGGGCCTAGGCCCCGGTCGGTATATATATATATATATATATATATATATATATATATATATATATATATATATATATATATATATATATATATATAATATATATAATATATATATATATATATATATATATATATATATATATATATATATCCAGAAGAGAGAAGGAGCCAGGAGCCCCCCCAAATGTGAGAACAGTACTCCATACAATATATTTGGAGTAACTGTTCAGAAGAATATATATATATATATATATATATATATATATATATATATATATATATATATATATATATATATATATATATATATATATATATATATATATATATATATATATATATATATATAGTTATGTATGTAAAATAAAATCATTCCATCAAATTTTTTCTCAGAAGTAGATTAGTATTTCCAGTTCCGGCCGGAACTGGAACCAGAAAAAAAAATACCAAATTCCGGTACACCTCATATATATATATATATATATATATATATATATATATATATATATATATATATATATATATATATATATATATATATATATATATATATATATATATATATATATATATATATATATATATATATATATCCTTAATTTGTATTTTTTTTAGAAAAGGTGCAAGAATGGCTCATTAATTAAAACTGAATTGTTGTTTTATAAATGCATAATATAAATATTTCATCGCAGAAAGCTATGAAAACATTAATTTAAATAATGTAAATTCCATATAAACAAAGAAAGTACTAAAATTCATATATAAAATTTAAAAAAAAAAAATTTGGTTTTTTTCCCATATATATATATATATATATATATATATATATATATATATATATATATATATATATATATATATATATATATATATATATATATATATATATATATATATATATATATATATATATTGAAAAACTAGGAATAGTAAGAATAAAAATAACCTCATTCCTGTGGCCCCCCTGGATGGTGCCACCATACAAAGTCATTCAGTCTCCTTTGGCATAAATGGAGACTTTTAAAAAATATATGCTGTTTATATAAAGCATTTGAAAGCGAAAGTTGAGATACAGAGATTTTGCGCGCTAACACACACACACACACACACACACACACACACACACACACACACACTCACAAACACTTGAGCGACGTCGAAGAGAGATAGAGAGGAGAGAGAGAGAGAACTTTGCTGCTTCATACAGCATTTATTCGTTCAGTTTTGTTTAGTTTGTGGCAAGCGGCCGTCATGAAAGTATTGTTGTGTGCGATAGGGGATAATTTGATTAATTTGTTCTTTTTAATAAAAAACGAGCTGTAATTAATAAAAAAAAAAGAAAACGAGATTTTCGCTATTGTGCTTTTGTGTTAATTTATGATACTTAAAGTTGTTTATCGTTTGTTTTTTTCTTTTTTTTTTTGCTTTTAATTTTCTTAATTAATGAGATAAATCTTTTTTTTTCTGTTTTTGTGATCGATCTATAATAATAATAATAATTTTCAAGCATAATGTTTTTATATATTTATATTTTTTTTTTAATTCTTTGTTTTTACTTTTTAATTAACTGTCTACTTCTCATCGTCGTCATCGCCCTTATGGAAAGTAAAAGTATCAACCCTTTAAAGGTCAGAGAGAGAGAGAGAGAAAAATACGATATCGATGGTTTCATTAAATTAAATTTATGATTAATTAAATAATAAAAGTATGAATTTTGATAAGTTAATTAAAAAGAAATAGAGATTTAAAGTGTTTTTTTGTTGTTGTTATTTTTTATTTATTTATTTTATTTATTTTTAAGCAAATTTGTTTTGTGTGTGTTTTAAGATGCCTCGAAAAAAGAATATTTTGGAAATATTATCAAGGTCTCTACGTAGCTTATAACTCAATAATAGTAATAATAATAATAATAATAATAATAATAATAATAGTTCAAACCTTGTCTTCTCTTTGGATCATCCTTCAAGCGGTAAGATTTATTTAGTTTATATATATATATATATATATATATATATATATATATATATATATATATATATATTATATATATATATATATATATATATATATATATATATATATATATATAATATATATATATATACTGTATATATATAATTGTGAGAGAGAGCAAATAAGCTAAGGTTTATGAACATAAACTTGCTCTCATTTTCTCTTTTTTTTAAAAAAAACGCGTGATTTTTTTTTTTTTTTTCTTTTTTTTTTTTAAATGTGGGCGTTCTCTTTTTTGTTTTCATTTTTGTTGAATATTATATATATATATATATATATATATATATATATATATATATATATATATATATATATATATATATATATATATATATATATATATATATAAGCTTATCTCTAGTATTTAAACTTTTTTTATGCTTTTAAATTAAGTATTTTTTTGTATTCTATCTTAAGTTTGCAAGGAAAATATATAAAATATCCGTAATTAATTATATCCAATATAGACCGCTGATATATATATATATATATATATATATATATATATATATATATATATATATATATATATATATATATATATATATATATATATATATATATATATATATATATATATTATATATTTTTTTTTTTTTTATAAATAAATTATTTATAATTTATATAATATATATATATATATATATATATATATATATATATATATATATATATATATATATATATATATATATATATATATATATATATATATATATATATATATATATATCAAATCAAAATCTGCCACTGTAGCTCAGACGATCGAGCACTCGCTTGGCAAGCGAGAGGTCCAGGATTCGAGGCCTGGTCGGAGTAGAGAAATTTGGTCTGTTCTCTCTTGCGCTTAGCCCCACCCACTTACGTGTAATAAGTACATCTGCAGAATGTTTACCGCAGGTGGGATCAAAGTCGGCATCCGTAATATATATATATATATATATATATATATATATATATATATATATATATATATATATATATATATATATATATATATATATATATATATATATATATATATGTGTGTGTGTGTGTGTGTGAATACATGGTAAGTGTATGTGTGTATTTGTGAGCAAGTATTATGGACATTGTATCTGGGCATGGATTCCATTTTTTGTGTATAAAAATAAATTTACAGGTTGTCCTTGAGAAAGTGTTAGCAAAGGTCCTTTTGGAAATGTAAAGGTGGTCTCATATATATATATATATATATATATATATATATATATATATATATATATATATATATATATATATATATATATATATATATATATATATATATATATATATATATATATATATCATTTACTGAATGTTGCGAGATAAGGAAACAAAATAGTTATCTTTTAGTAATACTATAGATTATATAGAATATTTAAGTGAGAGTTTGTTTTAAGAGTGTGGTGGTCTGGGATTGTATTGTCAAAATTGTAGACGTAAGGATTATAAAAAATTATCGCTTTCGTCATCTTCACTTCTTTCGTCTTTGTTAACTTTTCGTATCATTGTTCATTTTATATATATATATATATATATATATATATATATATATATATATATATATATATATATATATATATATATATATATATATATATATATATATATATATATTAGGAAGTTAAAATCTTGAGATAAACCTTTGTAGAATTTTAAGAATGTATTACTGATTCTGTTGAAAAATGTTTTTAGAATCGGCAAAATATTTGGTTAAGTACCGGTGGTTTCTGGCTAGATAATACTGATTCTGTTGAAAAATGTTTTTAGAATCGGCAAAATATTTGGTTAAGTACCGGTGGTTTCTGGCTAGATAAAATGTTGGTTGAATGCAGAAGACGATGTCTTAGTGGTTAATGGCTATAAATCATCGTGGGGTGTTCCTTATCGATCTGTGCTGGACACTCTTCTTTTCCTAATATATGAATTCCTTTGGATTAGGGAATGAAAGTAAGGTTTACTGACGATACAAATTGCCACTTTCCGTCCATGGCAATCCTGGTGGTTGTTCTAAAGTTAAGCCTGACTTTTATAAACTTTTTGGTTGGGCTGATAAGTTGCAAATGAATTTTAATATCAAAAAGTGTAAAGTACTTCCCATTGTCATATCAAATGAGAATTTTAATTATGAAATAAATAAGAAATGGCTAGAGTTTATTGTCAAAGAAATGGATTATAGTGAAATTATAGTATCAGTATGAAAATGTGGGAATATATCACGAAATTTTGAAATTAAACTAACAAAATGATAAGAATGATTAATCGTAATGTTCTTTGTAAGAGTAAGAACGTAATGATCAACCCCTGTGATAAAGTTTAGTCGTTAATGGAATATGCAATGCAAGAAGTTCGGATCTCAAAGTTAATTAAGAAAAAAGAACATTGAAATTCTCGAGGTAGACAAAGTAGAGATATAAGAATGACTAGTGGTTTTGCAAATAAAAAATATAATGAGATTAGATTCCAAGGACATGGGCATGTTTTCTATGGATTGAAGATTCCTTAGATAGGATGTGGTTAGGAGGTTTTGAAAATTTTTCATCTTAGCTGTAAGGAAGAGTAAGTTCTTCATGCAAGATCAGGGTAGAATTAAAGATTTGTTATGATTTTAAAAACACTTCTTCAGTAATAGGTCTCAGGACTGAAAACTAGTATTTCACTTTCAGCTTTTAAAAATAGGTTGGGTAGGTATACATATTGATTTGCATATCATGTAGTCAATATGCATTATTATTATTATTATTATTATTATTATTATTATTATTATTTGTTTCAATGGGACCTTCTTTTGATCAGTGTCTGTATCGTAAAATTAAAATTAAAATCTGATTGATGGCACCTTATTTAGGATTGTTTACAGTTGTATTTTTTAATCATTACTATAATCCCACACACACCTTTGAAGAATTTTTGTTGCCGCCGACCATCAAGACTTAATAAAGTTTTTCCTGAAGGGTTTTCTGATATTTGGAAAAAAAAAGGACGTATTCAAAATAATTAAAATTAATGGGAAGGCTGGTACATCATATCACAAACAAACCTCATTATATCGGGTTTAGTAGCTGGAACTT
>SEYY01023392.1:87500-90000 GCA_009176605.1 Armadillidium nasatum
TTTTTTTTTTCATTTCGATTTTTGAGTATTTCAAAGGCATGTGGTTACTTTATTTATCCTTGATATTCACCATTGGGTTGGATTTTTTTTTTTTTTTTTTTTTTTTTTTTTTTTTTTTTTAATAAGGTTGAAATAATTAAATTCACTTTTAAGTGTTGAAGACATTGCTTTTTATTTAAGTTTGATGGAATTGTGTGTGTGTGTGTCTGAGAGAGGTTATTAATTTGGTGATTATTATTTTGATTTGAACTTATTTTTAATTAATATATTTAGATTATTTTATTATTATTATTATTATTATTATTATTATTATTATTCTCAACGAGTTGACTGGGTAGTTTTTGTTTTAAATCTTAGAATACTTACCTTGGGAACTTTTAAACATTGAATACTCTTTAAATATCAATGTCACTGAATTTGTCGAAAATTTATAGATCCCATATCCACTTATGAAAAACTTAAGGTTTGTGAGATCGCTAATATGAATAATATGAATTATTTATTTGGCTGAGAACTTCGACTTTACTTGTGAGCGTGTGTTCATGATCAGAGTAATGATAAATTTGACTTGTCTACTTTTCTGAAAAGCTGGGCATTCGTTTCAGGAAACATCTGTTGATCGAAGGAAGAGAGAGAGAGAGAGAAAAAAAAAAAACAACATAAAACGGAAAGAACTCAAGTTTAGGTCTCCAATCATGCTTTTAGTTTGAATGGTTATATATATATATATATATATATATATATATATATATATATATATATATATATATATATATATATATATATATATATATATATATATATATATATATATTCCTCTATAATCTTGAATACACAATTGTTATCAGTAAGAAAAGTTAGATATAGGGTTTTAACATAGTTTCTTGTTAATTAATTAAGCATTCGTCGTAACTGCCTCTTATTAGCTTTCAAATGAAACGTACTTTTTTTATCACCGAAACTACCATGTAGTAATACCCTATAAAGGGGATAGATCCTTGGTCTTATCACTAAATATTTTGAAATGTCAGAAAATATTAAAATCTTGCGGCCGTGGTTTACTCCTAAATTTTTTTTTATTTTTTATTTGACCAAGAATTGTGTAAAAAAATTTCCTTTTAAGAGTATTCATATAGTATTTTTATCAGGTTATTTTTATTTTTTTTTAATTTTTATTTTTTTTTGGTATCCTTGAGCACGTCTTAATTAGTTATGTTTGTCAGTTTTGTGCGTCATATGTTCGTCCTCTGTGCATCGGGATTCGAATACTCTGGACACTCGCATAAAAATATTCATGATTTCCTCGTTTGTAATAGTAGTTTAGGAATTGAATTTCAGTTCGCTACGCCCATAAATTATATATATATATATTTTTTAACACTTTGCCCATTGTTATTATTATTATTATTATTATTATTATTGTTTTGAAAATCCCAGCTTAATTAATCACTTCAAATACCAAAGAAAATATTTTTTTAAATTTCATATTTTGTCAGTCGAAGAATCCTAGTTGTTTTTTTATATATATATATATATATATATATATATATATATATATATATATATATATATATATATATATATATATATATATATATATATATATATAATATATATATATATAATAGTTTAGTGCAGAAGCACCCCAGTCCCCCTACCTCTTTTCACTTCAGGAGAAAATCGATTCTTTGCCTTAAAGATGATGTGGTCTTGGTCCTCTTTTCTTTTTCTGGTTATTTTTAACCTTTAACTTTTTTTTAATATGTTTAATGAATTAATGAAGTTTAGGTAAGAAATCTCCTTACTGAGAAAAGTGAAAGAAAGCCCTCATGTGTCTGTCTGGTAAATACGTACTTCGAGCTTTGTTATTTTTTTTCCATTTCGTATGTTGATTCTCTCTCTCTCTCTCTCTCTCTCTCTCTCTCTCTCTCTCTCTCTCTCTCTCTCTCTCTCTCTCTCTCTCTCTCTCTCTCTCTCTCTCTCTCTCTCTCTCTCCTCCTCTCCTCCCCTGTCTCTTCTTCTCCTCTCTCCTCTCTCTCTCTCTCCTCCCCTATCTCTCTCTCTCTCTCTCCTCTCTCTCCTCCTCCTCCTCTCTCCTCTCCTCCCCTCCTCCTCCTCTCTCCTCCTCCTCCCCTCTCCTCCCTCTCTCTCCTCCTCTCTCTCTCTCTCTCCTCCCTCCTCTCCTCTTCTCTCTTCTCCTCTCCTCTTTTCTCTCTCTCTCTCTCGTTTTAAAATCTCATTTTTATGAGAACATTAAATTGTTTTTTCGCCTAATCATGCATTATCCACTCCCCTTGAAAAAATTCAACTTCGAGTCCAAGCATTTTTTTTTTTTCTTTTCTTTTCTTCGTTCGTTCATTAAATTTTTTGCACCCGTTCTTGAAAAATTTGTAATGGTTAGCTCTGTTCTAAAAACTGTTTTGAAAGTGTGTCCTTAAGGAAACTGTGCTCTACTTTGACTCTCTCATGTGTGTGTAATGTGAAATTTACCTGACAGGGA
>SEYY01023392.1:97500-117500 GCA_009176605.1 Armadillidium nasatum
TTAAAGAATAGATAGGCAAAATTCGAGGCTGGGAACGAATTAATCCATTTTTAGTTAATTCCTATGGGAAAAAATTATTCGATATTCGTCTTTTTCGATATTCGTCATCTCCTCAGGAACGGATTAATGACGAATATTGGAGTTCCACAGTATATAAAATTTTCTTTATCAAACTCAAATAACTTGCCTTACAAATCTAATACTGCCTATATTTTTTTATTTCAATAAATTGTATAACTACTTTACTGTTGCTTTAAATATATATATTTTATAAAAATAAAATCATGGCTCCAATAAGAATTTCAAATTTACTTATTTACCTAATGCTGAAAAGGACTGTTCAGAGAGAAAAATTAATTAAATAATAATAATTAAATGATATTGCTAGACTTTTCTTTTTCCACAAAATGTGTTTCCTGTATATTCAAGGGTTAAGATGTAATTTATTAAATTTCACACCCACATAGCATTCTATGGACATAGACCTGATATTAAATGTTACATTACCCTCATTTTAATTGGCTTGAGAATATTTTTATAGTTTCCATATTGTATATTATCTTGTAGAGTTCCTTGTCTTTATTTTCATCATTATTGTTATTGGCAGTATAGTATGATTCATAGGATTCAAAATAGTAGCAATAGGAGTGTTGACATTAAATTATAACCACAAAGAAGTTCAATATATATATTTTATAATTTATACATAATTGTGGGAGAAAGTTAATTAGTCTTTGATGCTATTATTTAATCTATCATAGTTCATTTTTCTGATTTTCTCCATTTCAACATATTTACTGACATTGCAATTCATCATCACTACATATACTTAATAATTATTTCTATTTTCTTCTTTCTCCCTGGGCTGCAGTAATTTTGGAATTGAATTTGAGAATTTATTTATATTTTGATATATATCCATGAATTAAATTTTTAAATCAATATGTGAATCCTCTTCACTAAAAATTTTTGAAACTTATTTTAAATTCATATTTTGTTTTACTTTAGCTTTATATATATATATATATATATATATATATATATATATATATATATATATATATATATATATATATATATATATATATATATATATATATATATATATATATATATATATATATATATATATATATATATATATATTAGTGATGGGACGTTTATTATCATCATCATCAGCGTTAATTTTCTGACAATTAATTTTGTCGATTAATTTACATATATTGGTTTATAAATATCTCTGTTACACCTTTTTCCATTAAGTGAAAGGCTGCTTAGTAGTGGGGGCCAAATATACATTTGAACACAAAACCAAACCCCAAAAGCTGGAGAAAAATTTGTTTTGCATCATAATTTAAGAGCTCTAAATTTAAAGTAATATAACTTCGCATATCTGTCCATGTTTTCATATTAAAATTTTTAAAATCAATGTTCTGAAGATATTAAATGGCGTCCCACTCTCTCTCGGTCCCAGATATGCACTTACAAATGCCAAAGTATTAGTCAGAAGTTAATAAAATATGTATATGAACATCTTCAATGAGTTGGTAAATCATTTGGATAACAAGGAACTCTGTACTATCTAATTTTAGCAGGATGGCGTCATTTGCCACACGTTCAAGGTTAGCATGTATGAAATTAAGCCCTCCTTTGAAGATGGGTAATTTCCAAGGGACTTTGATAACCAAGATCGCTTACCTTTCCTACTGGAGATATTCTTATGGGGCATGTTGAAAGGGAAAGTGTTTCGTAACAAACCACGTACTCTCATACAACTGAAAGATAATATTTGTCAGACAATTGACGCTGTGACTCCCAATATCTTGGCAGCGGCATTTCATAACATGGAAAAGTGTGTGCAGGTATGCCTTGATGCTAATGTCGATCACTTCCAACACTTAATGTGATATCAGCATGATTCTCACACACCAAGGTTTGTTCGTGGCAAGTTTTATTAACATGACCACTACTTTGATATCTTTAAGAATATATCTGTGGTGGAGAGCGAGTGGGGCACACTATTTATTAAAATGACATGTATTTGAATAAAGAATGAAGAAAAGACAATTTAATTCTTCCTTATTATAAAATTGTTAAATTTATTAAAATATTGAAAATTTTCAAAATGTACTTTTTCAGTTTCATTGTCATTGAAATTTGCTAGTCTTCATCATCAAAAAATTCTTAATTGTCCCATATATATATATATATATATATATATATATATATATATATATATATATATATATATATAGTTTTGAGGGAATATTTGTTCCAACTATCTTGTCCCTTATGGATTTGATATGTGGATATAAAAGTTCTAAAACGTAAGAGGATTAAGATTTTAAAATTGAAAAGCTTGCGAAGTAATGTGAGGATTAAGAAAAATTACGGATTAGAAATATATATATATATATATATATATATATATATATATATATATATATATATATATATATATATATATATATATATATATATATATATATATATATATATATATATATATATATATATACTGGTTAATATTCATTATGTACGAAATGAACAAGAAGGAACAGAAAAGCTTTTTGTTCGGTAAAGGTAATTATAAATTCAGTAGTGAGGGAGAAAAAGGGGGAAAAGTTAATTGTGTTTTTGAACTAATTTCTTAAGGCAGGAATTTCAATGTTTTTGTTTACTAAATTCCCTTAAATCATTTACATTAAGCTTTGATATTTAAACATACATTTTCTGTTTTCTTTCTGGATGCTAGTTTGTTTTTTTATCAATTAAATTTATTTTGCTAATATAGTAAGTCTTTGATCTTTTGATTTGTATTTATTTATCTAATATATTTATATTTCATTATTGAAATTTTCTGTTAGCTGATGTAAAATAAGTTCTTTAATAAGAAGCTGAGGAAATAATCAGCTTTAAAGAATTTTTTTTTTATATAAAATTTAATAATTAATAATTTATAATTATTACAATTACGTATTACTATTATCATTGTTATAGTAAATATTAACATAACAAATTGTCCATGGGAATCCCATGGAGTTTGTTAGGTCTTCATTGAGCTGTGATTACCTTGAACAATTTACTCATATTTTCAAGGTAAATTGAAATAAAATGGTTAAGCACATCTATAAATAGTACTGAATATAATGTTATTGTATGTTCCATTGTAGTAAATTCTATTTAAATTGTATCTGCTGAAAACTAGAATTGTGTGCTATTTAGTTATTATATTAAATTATGTTAAAAGTAATATGGTAATGGAGAAACATCCTTGAAATTTCTTTTTATTTTTTTTTTTTTTTTATATTTTATATTTTCATTTTTTTTTTATTGTTTGAATATAGTAAACATTTATGTAATAAAAATTATCATGTGTAATGAGTATATATATATATATATATATATATATATATATATATATATATATATATATATATATATATATATATATATATATATATATATATATATATATATATATATATATATATATATATATATATATATATATATATATATATATATATATATATGGGGAGATTTTAAACATTATTATGATTATTATTCTCATTATTATTATTATCAATTTATTGATTTATTTCATATTTCAAAAATAGGGTGTATTTATAAAATCAAAACCAAAAGTTTTTAAATCCAGCAACGTAATTAATTGATGTGTATTTTTAAGACTTTACTTTAAAGAAAAAGAAAAACATGAAAGGTTGAATTTAGGAAGATGCATAGGCTGATGAGTAATGCATATGAATTTACGTAAATTTAAAGGGATAGACTAAAAAGCAAATATTATGGAAAGGTCAAAAAATTGCTTGTGTCATTACTATCAGGGTGATTGAAAGTATAAAGTTAAGTTTCATCAAGGCTGTGATAGATTAACCTATGAAAAATTAGTATATAATTAGAATTTTCCCATTTGATATACCACATAAATTTAACCTTTTTCATTAATTATAATAATGTTCTTTTTATATTTGCTGCTTTTGAAATAAATTTAATGATGGGATTAGCATGTTTCTATTTACCAGCTGCAAAATAATTGTTTTTATCTTTGCACCTCTTCTTTATTGAGAACACGAATATATATATATATATATATATATATATATATATATATATATATATATATATATATATATATATATATATATATATATATATATATATATATATATATATATATATATATATATATATATATATATATATATATATATATATATATATATATATATATATATATATATAATCTCCTCCTGTAGACAAAGGCTGGAGACCTACCAATTTCCACAAGAGTTGGGAAAATAACATATCCTGGTCTTTAAAGGCCAACATGTCCACATATATGGCGTTTTAAAGTGTTGAAGTCAAAGGAAGTTGGGAAAACAGATAAAGGGAGTATGCATTAGCTTTATTGGTAGAGTACATGTAAGACTGAGCATAGAGGTTTAGTCTGAAGTCAGAGAGTTGGACAGAGAAAGGATGAGAATGTGTAGAGAGGAGTGTCGCATGAGCTCTTCAGATTGTAGGAGGTATGCAGTGGGAGAGTTCAGAAAAGCAATTTTAGTTAAAATAGGGATAATATGGAGAGAGTGACGCAATAGTTCGATGAATAGAAATAGACTGGAGATTCGAGAGAGAAGGAGTGTTGATGAGATGAAAAGCCCTAGACTCCACCTTTTTAAGAAGAGCTCTAAGAGTGGAACCACCCCAGATACTTTTTCAGTTATTCTGTGTAAGAGCTGAGTATCGTACCCTTTGTGTCTTCAGCCACTTCCTTGTTGATCTGAACACTTCGTCTTTTGAAACTTTTTAAAAATAAATTTTGCCACAGTGTTACAGTGTGACGTTCGTTGTATGATTCTATTGCAACCTTGTAACTGCTTCATGACCCAGCCATTAGTATGATTTCAATTTGTTGTTCTTTCATCAAACATCTTTTAAAGTTATCTGAAAAATAAAGTATGAAATCATTTTACAACCATGTGTATGGTTACGTATTGCCAACCCTTTAAATATATATATATAATTGCTATGTTAAATGATGCAAGTAAAATATTGAGCATATATGGTAATAGAACGCAGTTTAATTCTTATTAATTAACTTTTGAGATGCTAAGGTTTCCTTCATCTTTTTTCACTATTTAAAAATTTGAATTTATTTGCAACCATATTTGAAATTTTCTCTTTACATTGAAGAAAACTTATATTAAGCTATTTGTTTATTTGTTACTTGGAAACTTCATCATTTTGTTCTTGAAACTCTGTTTAAGACAATTTTACTTGCTTTAAAAACAGGGTCACAGAGACGAAGCGAAACAGTTGTGGATAGAGTCAGAGCAGGGAAATTTTTTTTTTTTTTTTTTTTGCTATTTACATTTCGGAGTCTGTAACCGGAGCCAGCAATATTATTTATTAGTTCTGTAGTCCTTTTTAAGAGTATTGGAATTGAACATTGCTAATGACTTCATCCATTGATGCATCTATTACTTTTAAGTCATAATTTATTCTTTGTGAACGTTTCAGTTAACTAAAAGGATATTTATTTTTTTATAGGTACTCTGGAAAGCAGTGCGGGAACGTGGTGGCCGGAGTGTCTGCTTCTTCGTCATCAGGTGGCGGAGGGACGGCGGCCGTCAGACGTTCTCCACGATATTCTTCACAACAGGGGTTGCACCAGAAAGTTTCAAGTTTTTATAATCCACCCACGATCTCATTAGCGTCAGGAAGATCAAGGCGTTATCACCATCACCATTTTCATCACCACCTTCATACCAAATTGAATCAGAGTCCTAAAATTAAGGTATTTAAAAAGTTTTTAAAAAGGAAAAAAAAATTTTTTTTTGTTTCTATTGATACTTTTTTTTTTTTTTATACAAAATGTTAAGGTGAATGTTTATATTTAATAGATTACTAGATTCATTAATTTATCTATATATGGATAACTGATTTTTAATTATATTTATACTGTATATATACTGATAGCTGAAAAATTAAGTTGCATAAAACTACATGTCTTTGCATTACAACAAGAAACAGATAAATGTTATACGGATCTTCTAAAATGTGTAATCAAAACACCAGATAGATAACAAAATTTCACAAACTGTAAACCAAGACACCAGTTTTTTTTTTTTTTTTTTTTTTTTTTTTTCTTTTTTTCTTTATTTTCTTTACCCTCTTCCTCTTATTTTTCTCCTATTTCTTCAAAATTAAGCAGAGATAATGTGTCTTTATCTGTATCTCTAAGGAGATATTAAGATGAATATAAAAATTTTATGATTAGCTTATTTTGCAATAGATAATTTTAGAATTTTGCAATAGATATAATAAACATGAGTTTTAATGTCAATAATAATAAAAATTTACTCTTCTATGTTGGGAAATTTTTTTTTTTTTTTTAATGTAAATTTTTCTATCTACATTTATATAATTTTTTACATGCAGATAATTATGTAAAAACTGTTTAAAAATATGTCTTTTACCAAAAATTTGGGTATTTTATAAATAATGTTAAAAGGATATGCATTTTTAAGTAATAATTTTTATTCTAAAAAGGAGGAAAAATATTTGTAGTTTTTGCCAAACCCCACCCCCACCCCTTCCTTATAAAGTCTTAAATTATCATAGAAATTATGAGTCAAAAGATTTAAATAATCTGAAACAATAAAAATCATTTATTTTACTTTAAAATAAAAGTCGTCTAAATAGATGACCCTTAAATTACATCGCTTCCAAAAACTTAAAAATAAAAATAGCAAAACCATGTAACCTTATTTATTAATGAGATTCTTAAGTACCATTTGTAATAGTTTTAACTATTAATTTGTCAAGTTGCTCAGGTTTACATAAAATTTGAAATAAGAATATATTCACCCAAAGTAGTTGTAGAGATGAAATTGTCATTTAAAAAGTAAGTTTTGACAAATATGACTCAAACTGGAAAATACCCAAAGGGAAATAATAAATATTGTAAAAAATTTATGATTCAGAATCGAATCATAATTAAGAGTAATTTACATTATTCCTTAAAGTTTTCTGTAATGTTTTGTTGCAAAACAATGAACTTCAAGAAATTCTCATTAATTGTTTAAGAAAATTTGCCTTGCTATTTATAGTTTCTATTTAGTATATTTTGACTTGAAAAATTGTATGCGTTTCTAATATTTTTGCTTTTTAAATAACACCTTAAAACAATTCAGAGAACAATTTGAAAAATGGATTAGGTTTCAGGATTGATCAACGAGAACTGTCTTGTGTCAGCAGGTGAAAATCAGCTTGTCCCAAAAGATTTTTAATAATTACTCAAAATGTAATATTAATCATCTTTTTTTATTTTGAGAAATTTTTTAAGTTTTTTGCCATATTCTGGTCGTCTGTTTTTTTGAGTTATAGATTTTCTCTGAGTTTTTATTCAAGTTTAAAAACTGAATGAAATTATACTTTTTAAAGTTCTTACTGGTTTTTTTTTTTTTCAATTTTATTATGTAACTTCTTTGATTTGAATGCCAAATCACAATTGCTTAAGAGATTATATAGGATTACGCTTTTATTTTTATAATCAATAAATTTCATTGGATCTATTAAACATAAAGTTTATTGTTTAAACCAATGGTTCTCCAACTTTTTATTTATACTGTACGCACATTGTTGTATAATTGTTTACTAGTCATAAGATGAAATATTGAGATATTGAACTGTGCACAGGGACCGACCGGGGTTGGAATTTTGCTGGAGCCAGGACAAGTCTCCCAAATTTGGCAGGGGACAGGGTTGCCTAAAATTTTTAAAGAGGTCAAAGCACTGAAAATTTAGGTTAAAATTAGATATAAGTGTAATTGAGATTAATATAATTCTAAGGAAGGAGTAGAATAGCCAACATTCATTTAAATTAATGATTATATGCTTTTTTATAGGGGAAAAAAATTTTTCAAAAAATTACAGATTTTGTATATATATAAAAAAAAAGTTTGAAAAAATTACCAAAATTTTGAAAAATATTCTCCTGATTCATAATAGTGAACTGGTTTACTTAGGTCGTTTAAGTTTGAAAAAATGTAAGATATAAAATTATCACTGCCCTCTGTTCCTGAACATTTCACTCCCCCCAAATTCTAAAACTTTTGATATAAATGTTCAGAAGATTGTTATAGTGAATAGTGATTTAAATGAATGAAATTGTCTGTTTCCTTTTTTATGTTGCATTCATTTTGCCCCACCCAATATGTAACGAAGGAATAATGGAATTAAAATTTTAATATTCT
The DNA here is from genome assembly GCA_009176605.1 of Armadillidium nasatum. Lineage (NCBI taxonomy): Eukaryota > Metazoa > Arthropoda > Malacostraca > Isopoda > Armadillidiidae > Armadillidium > Armadillidium nasatum. The sequence continues at coordinate 105,783 of SEYY01023392.1, forward strand.
TATAACTGTGTGGTTTTTTCTCCTTCCTAAGAAACTACAAGTTATCTGGACAATAGCTGCAAGAACAAGAAGACAGCAGGATGAAGTGGTAGATGAAACTTGCTGAGAAGAAAGCTAGTTAAAAACTACAAGCTATCTGGATTAGAACGGGCAAGAGCAGAAAATTAGCAGGAGAGGCATGAACAGAAAAGGAAACAGTTGCTGAAGAAAAGAACAGACTGGTTTGAGAAATTTTGCATCAGAGTGGAAAAATGAATTAGCATGAGAACTTCAAGAGAGCCGTGAAGAGGACCACAAAAGGGGGTGATGTTAGTTTTTAGAATTTGGGCTCTGGAATAGGACCACAAGAGAGAGGTGATAAGTTTTGGAATGTCGAGAAGAAACGCGGGAGGCAATTGGAGATTGTCAGCCTTGATCTTGAGTTCAGGGGGGCGTGTTGTATAATTGTTTGCTAGTCATAAATTGAGATATTGAACTCCGCATGTAACAAGAGTTAATATATTTGCTGTGTACATAATTTTTTTGAATAATTAAACAGCTTATAATTGTATGGTTTATTCTCCTTCCCAAGAAACTAGACTTGTTGTGATAATTTGTTTTGATTGTGTAAGAATAATTTCTGGCCACACGCAGATATTTACTTGGACAATGGAGGAGAATTATCATAGCCTTTTCAAGTATTATTTTATCTTTGATGATGCATGTGAATTTGGCAATCAATTGGTTTGTTTCTAGTAGTGGCTTTCATGTACCTCCAGGGGTCCTTGGACAAGTTTGAAAAGTAGTGATTTAGGCTATATCCTGAAAATCAAGTGTCTTATGGTTAGAAACTAAAATTAAAAAAGTTAGTAGTTTTGTAGTGTTCTGATTTTCTCTCCATTTTAAAACTTAAACTGCTTGAAACTATCAAAAATATTTGTTACTCAAGTGAAAATTCTAAACAACGTTCTTCAGCCAGCATATTTTAACAATGATCAAACAGCTTGAGACCAAAATTTAACAATAATACATTGATAAAGGGAATTTTGTTTATAGAGAGTGTAGAGTAAGTTTGTAACTCTGAAACCCTGGAAAATAATTCCTCTTCTTTTTCACCTTTGATTGAAGGATTTAAATGTATTATGGCTTGCAACTGATGTGGAAATTTGCTTTTTCTTTATGAAATACCTTTATGGAAGTACTAATCAGTAGATTAAGACTGCAAATAATTATATAAAAAATAAAATTAGGAAAGAGAACCTATTAGAAGCAGCAGTGTAAAGAAAACTGGAAAAAGGGTGAAGGAAACTTAGGTTAAATAAAACTCCCTAAAATTATTGGCCCTCATTAACTCAATAAATAACAAATGGCGAAGTTATTAAATCACATGAAAGGTTTTACTATAGTGATATTTTTTCTTAATTTTCTTATTTAATTATAGTCGTCATATATAATAAATTTATTATTTATTTAATATATTATTTTTTCACACAGAATATGTAACATATGTTAAGTTATATTAAGAAGGTCCGTGTTCTCAATTATTCAGTACATATGCCATGACACTTTTAGAAAGATGTAAATTAAAATGGGGTCTTTAATTATATATGGATTTCAGTATATAAACTTATTTAATGCTAAATAGTATTTCATTGGAGCAATAATAATTTTATTTTACAGGTAACCAAGCCTGGTGGAAGTTCCTGTTCACAAAAGACATTCCCAGTAGATAAGTCAGCTGAATCATCAGGTGTTACAAGTCCTTTGAAAACCTCAAAACTATCCGATTTGAACCTCATAAACATCTCGTCGTCGTCATCATCTCCGTCTGTCTCTTCTAGTCTACCCTTGACGTCACCCCCACCTTACGCAACGAGGTCGTCAGCGACTCTTATTGTAAGCAGCGTTAATAATAGTAGTAGCAGTAGCAGCGCAAATTCCAATCCACTCCAACGCCATACTAGGAGCCCGCGTCGTAACCGGATGAGTATGGGGCAGAAAGTTACAAGTAAGGCATATATATATATATATATATATATATATATATATATATATATATATATATATATATATATATATATATATATATATATATATATATATATATATATATATATATATATATATATATATATATATATATATATATATATATATATATATATATATATATATATATATATATATATATATATATATATATATATATATTGAACTGACATTTAACAAGAGGTATTTGGAGCCGAAGGTTTTTGTTCGAAGCCAGTTGTATATTTTAAAAAAGATTAAAATTGGATCTGCAAATATTATGGCGTCTTTTTATCACACGATAAATGGTTGACTATTAATTATTATATGTATATTTAATGTTTGGGTAAAAGTATAATCGTGGGTGGACTGAATAACATATTTTTAGGCGTTTTAATCCATTTTTAATTTCTGAAATATCTTCTGTTTTCTATCTATAATCTATGGTTGCAATGGTGTTCTATATTATACAAGAATATTCATGAAAATAAGTCCCTTCAAAAAAAAAAAAAAAAAAAAAAAAAAAAAAAAAAAAAAAAAAAAAAAAAAAAAAAAAAAAAAAAAAAAAAAAAAAATTTTGAAATGAAATTTTTAAAATTAAAGTTGTTTATTTAAAACAAATACATAGGCATTCGATATCAGTAGTAGTAGTAGTTTTTTTTTTTTTTTTTTAAGGGGATTGTAGGGAACTCTTGTTGGTAAAAAGTTGAATTTGTAAGATACAAAAAATGTGTTCTAAAGTAATCTATATGCCCACACTTAATTACTATAAACCTTTTAAAATTCTTGTAAAAGTGCAGTCAGTGTATTCTATAGGCCACCACCAACATGGGGACTGAAATTCATTTTCTAATGTTAGTTTCAAAGAGAATTACCGGCTTGGAGATTACTTATCCTATGGCTTTAAAACCCTTACTGTCTCTTTAATGTAAAGGTAAATTAGGATGACAGGATGTAACTTAAGGAACTGAACATTAATGCTTTGACAGGGTATGGCATGCGTCGCTGCTCTCCAAGCTCCCTTCCTTTGGGTTTCCTCCTTCCCTTTTGCTTACTCTTGTCTAGTTTTCTTTCAGATCGTTCCATTTCGGCTCTTGTAGATGGGGTGACCTCTTCCTCTTTTTCTGTTAACTGTGGTGTTCCTCAGGGTTCTGTTTTATCTCCAACTTTATTATTACTTTTCATTAACGATCTTCTCAACTGCACTTCTAACTCTGTTCACTCTAATGCTGAAGACTCAACTCTACATTCTTCCACTCATTTCAAATCTGCTCCCTCTTTTGCTTCTAGAGTTGCTTCTCGTCTTCAACTTTCCAATTCTATTCTTGGCGATCTGGATGGGATTTCATGGTGGGGTCATAGCAATCTTGTGAAATTCAACTCTTTAAAAGCTCAACTTATATCAAAAACACCTCCCAACTTTCCTATCCTCTTCGATGGCTCTCACGTCTCACCCGTAAATAACATTAACATTCTTGGTATAAACATAAACAATAAACTGTCTTGGAAACCGTATATCACAATGGTTGCAATAGCAGCACCCAAGAAGCTGGGAGTTCTATTCAGGTTGCGAGAATTTTTTTCTTCTGAGCAGTTATCCGTCCTTGTATGGAGTACTGTTCTCACATCTGGGGGGGCTCAGGCTCCTCCTCTCTTCTGGATAGGGTTGAGTCTAAATCTAAAATATTATTAAACTGTCCCCTACTTTCAAACTCTCTTGACCCCCTATCTCTGCGACGTGACGTTGGCGCACTATCTCTTTTCTAAAGGTACTTCAATGGCATGTGCTCGAAATTGGACTCTCGCATTCCTCCACCTTTGCGTTGTCGTTTCACATGGGGTGGCCTGCTTCGCACGAATTTTGTTTGGATGTGGGAAACCCCAGGCTAGCCCGTTGTGGTGCCTCCTACTTTCCAGCCACCTTTGTTCTGTTGAACTCTCTATCATCATCTATTTTTCCTCCTGCATTTTATCTTGCACACTTCAAGGCTTCCGACTGTGCCCACCTGAGGGATGTGTGTTTGAGTGTGTTTTCTTCCTCTGTGTGCCCCCTCCTTGAAAAGTGCTCTTCCAATGAGCGGTGGCGATCTGAAAAAAAAGGGAAAAAAGAGACTTTAAACATAATATTGAGAGTAAAGAGGATAGCTAAAAGTTAAGTGATTAATTATGCACAATAAATACTTAAGAGATTGGGATTTGAAATTAACTTAAGCAAAGACTTATATAATCTAAAGAGAAAAAGAAACTATGTTAGAATTTAAAAGGGTAGCGTGAGTGTGAATTTATAAAGAATCCAAATCTTGGTATATTTTATGTTGATTAATTGCGGTTTGCCCTAAAAATTACAGAAGAAAAATGAGATCTAGACAGTATAAGTAGGAGAGACTAGAACAGGAGAAAGCATTTATATTTTTGTAAAACGATTTTTAAGTGCTGAAATATTAGGAAATAATAAATCAATGTATCCATGGAAAGAGAATGTTTATTAGTTCCAATTGCTCAAAGTTTCAAAGTTTAACTCCAGAGTGAGTGAAAAAAAGTTCTGCATTTACAATAACTTAGTATGCAGTTTCGTTTCAACAAATTGTGAGAGTTTTATTTAATATGTAAATCAGGAATCATAGACACAATCTAGTAGCTTTATCTTATAATATTACTGTTTATGAATACTTACATTTATTTTTTACTTTGAAAGATTTTCTATAAGAACATACTGAATATGCCACATGGCAATAAAATTATTTTTTATATAAAATACTAATGGAAATAACTGTACATAAATATATACTATAGAATAAAGGAAAAATGCTGCAAAACAAGGCGAATGAAAAGCAAAGATGACAAACTATTTGATAGCATCATTATCTTTTTGAATTTAGGGACGGTCCCGATGCCCACTAAGTTAAAAAAGGAAAAGGGGAAATTTCAAATTGCACATGAACACCAAAAAAAAAAAGTGGGCAAATATTATATTTGTCATTATAATAGTGCAAAAGAAAGCACATGGCAGAGAGGGTTAATGGTGGAAGTCTGTTGATCAGAACTACACCAAATTCTATATACGTACTATCGTTATTAGAGGGCAGTTCCGGATAGGTAATACTTCGCTAAACGTCCACTTAGAAAATTGTTGACTTTTATGTTATGGGAAATGATCTTTTGGAATTAGTTTTTTTTTAGCTTTCTTCTTTTAAGCTAATAACTTTTTATTAGACTGGCTCTTACCATAAATTCCTAATATGGTCTATGTTGTATTTGTTTTTCACAGTGTGGTGGCATTTAACAGAATTGGGACCTCTCCAAATTCGCCTGTTTTTTTTCTTGTTGTTGTTGTGTGCATGTTTTTTCTTTCTCTTTCTTTCTTTTTATGACATCAACCACTCTTTTAAACATTTCTTTGTGAATGCAGGAGATACGAAATAGATCATAAAATAGTGGTTAAATCAATACTTAAACATAATAACGAAAAAAAAATTTAAATGATTTTATATTGTTCAAACTAATTTACTTTATAGTTAATTATTAAAAAACCTTCATACAGTTTATATATTTTCCTTTGTATTGGTAGAAAGATAAATAAATCAATGTACCATGTTGCTTAAATTAAAAAGATAAATTTAAGTGGAAGTTCTGTATAATAGTTTGTTAATTTTGTTAAATTTTATTCAGATATAGTTCTTCATAAGAAATCCAATAGTCCCCTTTAGGGAACAACTAATTACCCAACCCCGAAAAATTTAAATCCTTCTTGCCTTTCTGGATGATTTTTTCTTGAATGATCAAAATTTTATTTGAATTAAAATTGAGATGAGTTATCTGTTATGTTATATAATTTTTTAAGTTTATATCCTCATCTTTGGCAATTTTTCCTTAGAAGGACTTGTGTTTATGCTTTTATTATTATTATTATTTTCACTGCTTTTATTCTTTTTCTAAAACGCCACGCTGCACTTAATAATTTAATTTAAATTAAAATTAATTTGTGATAGAACACTTAATTAGCAAAATATGTGTACTATAGTTTATTTACAGTAGTGAAAATCAAAAAATAAAAGATATGTATCATTCAGGAACAAATATTCTAAAAGGAAAACTAATTCTGAATTAGGAGACTGCTATTATTTACAATTTTTTTTTGACATTTCCATTCATTCAAAACCTTAATTCCTTAAATGTAATCCCGATCCTGCAGAAATTATCCTACGGGTATATCAAGAATGTGGCAAATAGTGTTAAACTATTAATAACTTGCCTAAGTCAGAATTTACACACACACACCAAAAAAGAAAATAATAATAATAATGGAGGCTGTCAGTTACCAGTATAACTGATTATTGATAGAATCTGTCCTTATTATATAGACAGTAATATTGTACTTAAAAGAAGCCTAAACAATATAAACACCTCAAATAAGAAAAGTAAATAAATTACATTAGGGAAAAAATTTAGTTATCCTTTTAAATAATAATAATTTTCGTTTTCTATAGTTTTTTTTTAAACGTTTTCTTTAATTTTAATCGAGATACTTTTTAGTTCCCTTAAAAAAATTTTTATTTTTTTTTTATGAAGTTTGCTGACGTAATGACGTGAATACTAATGACGTGAAGTATTTATTTCATGTACATTATTTTAGAAAATTAATAATCATATAATTAATTATTAAAAAAAATTAGAATAAAAGAGAATAATTAAACTACATGATATTGTACTTTAAAATTAAAGGCGCGTCTTTTTGGACTCTAGTTTATATTAGGAAAAGTGGGAATTTTAGATTGCAAATGAACACCAGGTAGAGTAAGGAAGCAATATATGTTATAATATGAGGAAACATTGGGCATAGAAGGGTGATGATGGAGGTCTGTTGGTTGGAACTACAAGAAATTATCCTATATAAACCATTGTTAGAAAGGAAGCCTTGGAGATATGCGATAGCAGTGATACGTAGCTAAATGCCCAATTAGCCAATGCGGATTATTTTATATTTATATTAGTAGTTGAAGAGATGAAAGTGATCTCGATTCTTTAAACACTATATTTTGGAATATTTCTTTATGAATGTAATTAAAAATTAATACCATTATTTAATTGTTTCAACGCAATAAAATAGAAACTCTGTTAAATTTTGCGACATTTTCTAGTTCTTCTAACGCTATTATAGTTGTAGTGTTAGCAGAGTCCAAATATTGTATACTTGTAACTGATAATGTCTTTGTTTCTGTGAATAGTAGACAGAATGTCTAGTCTGACATATGTATTTTGTATGTTTGAGTATATATATATATATATATATATATATATATATATATATATATATATATATATATATATATATATATATATATATATATATATATATATATATATATATATATATATATATATATATATATATATATATATATATATATATATATATATAATATATATATATAATATATTTATAGGGTAGGGGATGTGTGAACCAGGTGTTCACACTGATATTGATTACTGAGAAATTGCGTGAAAAGAATAAATTGGGGTATGTATATTTTCTGGATTTGGAAAACAGTACAACATTGTATGCAGGAGGAAGTTGGTTGAGAATACTGGTGAGAGAGTTTAAGAGGAAAGTGCGAATTGAGATTGAAAGTTAATCCAGACAAAAGTTAAAGTTATGAGGATTGGAGGTGGAGATGTTAGGGGGGAAGGAAACTTGATGAGGTGGATGAATTCAAATATCTAGGAATGTTGATCTAAGGTAAGGGAGGAACGGAAAAAGAAATAAAGAATAGAGTGTTAGAGGGAATGAAAGTGTTGGGAGGCCTAAACTAATGTACTTTATAGTACATTAGCTTAATGCCGATGGAAGAAAAGAAATAAAGATAAGAATGTTTGAATGTATGTGTTGGCTTTCTGTAATGTTATGGGTGTGAAACATTGATGACAGATGCTCGGGTAAGGAAAAATTTGAATGTCTTTAGGATGAAAGGTTTGAGAGCAATATGTAAATTGAGAAGGATTGATAGGATTAGAAATGAGAGAATAAGGGAGATTTGTAGATGTAAGAAGGGTATAGTGGATGAGGGTGTGCTAAAATGGTTTGGACATGTGCGTATAGTGAACGATAACAGAATGGTGGGCAAGGTACTTGTAGGAGACCTTAAGTAGAAAAAGTCAGTTCGAATTGAAGCCTCGAAGGAGTAGGAAGTTAGGAGGTGTTTTTGAGAGGGAGATGTGAAGAAGTTGAGTTTTTAAAAGTTGAATTTCACAAGTTGCATGACCTTCCATCCAGATCGGCAGAATAGAATCGGAAAGTTGAAGACGAAAGCAATCGAAAGCAGAGGGAGCAGATTTGAAATGAGTAGAAGAATGTAGAGTTGAGTCATCAGCAAAGAGTGAACAGAGTTAGAAGTGCAGTTGAGAAGATCGTTAATGAAAAGTAAGAATAGAGTTGGAGATAAAACAGAACCCTGAGGAACACCACAGTTGACAGAAAAGGAGGAAGAGGTCGCTCCATCTACAAGAGCCGAAATGGAACGACCTGAGAGAAAACTAGACAAGAGTAAGCAAAGGAAGGAGGAAACCCAAAGGAAGGGAGCTTAGAGAGCAGTGACGCATGCCATACCCGGTCGAAAGCCTTGGATATGTCAAGCGCCACCACACAAGACTCCCGAAGTCCCTAAGGGCAGAAGACCATAGATCAGTAAGATAGGAAAGTATGTCACCAGTTGACCTCGAGCGTCGAAAGCCATACTGGTGATCAGAGAGAAGAGAATGAGACTCCAAATGATCCAGGAAATGAGAGTTGAGAGAGTTTCAAAAATTTTAGATAGAACACAAGTGAGATCTATAGGTCGATAGTTAGAAGGGTCAGAGCGGCTACCTTTTTTCGGGATCGGCTGAACAAATGCACGCTTCCAGCATAGAGGAAAAGTATTAGTATTAAGGCATAGAGAGTAGAGCTGAACGAGGACAGGGGCCAACTCGGAAGCACACTCCCTCAGAACACGAGGGGGAATGCTATCCGGGCCACTGGCCTTCCTGACGTTCATAGATTTCAGGATCCCATGCACCCGATCATGAGTAATTACAGGTAGAGGCATGGGACACCTGAGAGGAGAAGGAGTAGGAGGAGGGATGCCAGAATCGAGCAGGGTGGAATTAGATGAAAAAAGGAGGCCGAAGAGTAGACTTTTTCCGAAGGAGTATTAGCTACAGAACCATCAGAGGAATAAGAGGAGGAAAGGCAGATTTACAGAAGTTGTTAGAGATATTTTTGACAAGAGGCCAGAAATTTATATCAGTAGGAGAGCCATGGAGGTCAGCGCACTTCCTTTTTATGAAAGTACGCTTAGTCCGTCGAAGAACATCCCTGCAACGATTCCGAGCTGAATGAAAATTAGCAAGAGTGATAGGAGAAGGAGAGTTTTTCCATTCACGATAAGCATTGTCTCTCTCCCGAAAGGCAAGAGAACAATTGCCATCGAACCAAGGATTTTGAGGAGAAAAAGATTTAGTTGAAGATGGAATGAATCTGCCCATCCCGTCAAGGATTACGGCCCCTACCTTTTCAGCAAAGACAGAAGCGTCCCCCGAGACAAAGCAAGATTCACTCCAATGATAGTTAGCAAAGAAGCGGCGCATTGCTCCCCAATTAGCCCGATTAAAGTGTCCAGAAAGTACATTTAGGGCATGGTGGAGCTGTTGGAGAGAAAGCATTATAACTAAGAGCTATAAGATTATGGTCAGAGTTACCAATAGGAGGGAAAATGGTGTATTTATAACTAGAAGGAGTAGTGGTGAAGCATAAATCAAGTGTATTCAAGAATTGGTTAGGACGATCTGGAATCTGTGTGGGTTCCCTAATCAACTGCTCTAGATCGTTAAGAATGCTGAATGATTTGGCCTCCCTCCCACCTGTATCAGTATGAGAGGAACCCAACCACTCAGTGTGGTGTACGTTGAAATCCCCTAAATAGAGGACTTCAGCATTTGGATGAGAATATATATATATATATATATATATATATATATATATATATATATATATATATATATATATATATATATATATATATATATATATATATATATATATATATATATATATATATATATATATATATATATATATAATATAATCATCCATGATTTCTTTCAGTAACCTTCATATTGTTATAAATCTTTTAATAAAAAAAATAAATAAATAAAAATAATAATAATTCATTGAGCTTAAACACTATTATCCTAGTTGGCAACTCCTCATGATTGAAATTGGTAATACTTTTTGTAAGGGTGTATGTATTTATGTACGTGTGTGTGTTTGTGTGTGAGAGAGCCTATGTCTGTCTCCATTGAATCTTTACGTTTAAAAGTTTAACGCTCATATTCAAGTTTTTATTCTTAAAATATTTATTATTAGTAGTAGTAGTAAACTAATAGTAGTTTTAATTTGATTTATTAAATGAATGTGCGAATTTCATTTACCCTTTACCTATTAGACATTTAATTGCGTCGTTATTATTATTATTATTATTAAGTTATTGACAATTTTTTTTTCATAAATAAATAATTAATGTTATTTTGATGAGCCTTATTATTATTATTATTATTATTATTATTACTCTGATATATATAAGCCCTTGAACTCTTATGAGCTTGATAGGTTATATGAAAATTTATTAATTTATTTTTTTCCTTAATTTTATTATTATTATTTTAAATGGGTTATAACTAAGTCATTGGTCTTCGAATAATATATAGTTATCTCTTATTTCTGGAGTTTAGCGATTCTTTAATATATATATATATATATATATATATATATATATATATATTATATATTATATATATATATATATATATATATATAATATATATATATATATATATAATAATATTATATTAATATTGTACTTGATACAGAGCTAGAAATTGTTGTTTGATCTTACCTTGTTGTTTTTTTTACTTATTATTATATATATATATATATATATATATATATATATATATATATATATATATATATATATATATATATATATATATATATATATATATATATATATATATATATATATATATATATAAGTAAAATATATGTAAGAAAATTAACAATTAAAAGAATAATAAAAACAAAACGAAATTATAATTTATAAACATTTAAAATATTTTCGCATAATTAATAATTAAAAACGATTAATATTTTTTTTTTATTCTTAATTTTAACCGTCCAAGCACAAGCTAGTGAAAGAACGAAAGACATAGAGTAGTGATGGATCGGATGTCATTTTTTCTAATTTGCGGATACGGATGTCGTATTTTGGAGAAGTGTGGATGCGGATGTTGAATTTTCGAAAGTGCGGATGCGGATGCAGATGTTGAATTTTCAAAAGTGCGGATGCGGATGTTGAATTTTCGAAAAGTGCGGATGCGGATGTTAAATGTGCGGATGCGGATGTTGAATTTTCGAAAAGTGCGGATGCGGATGTTAATTTTGATGAGGATGCGGATGCGGATGTTAATTTTGATCAGGATACGAATGCGTATGCCATCACTAATATATATATATATATATATATATATATATATATATATATATATATATATATATATATATATATATATATATATATATATATATATATATATATATATATATATCACCTTTCCCACTTTCGTGGGGTGGTGCCCGCCACAATTCCCTTACAAACATACCTTACCTTTCAACCC
>SEYY01023392.1:122500-130000 GCA_009176605.1 Armadillidium nasatum
ACAACAATATGATCATCATGCCTATAATATTTATAGTGAGTTATTTATTTTTGTGTTGTTTGTTTAACCCAGTTTTAGGGGTATTTTCCTTGCTAACTACGCAATAAGGATATTTTTTATATATATCAAAGTGTTAGTGCAGAAGATTAACATAATAAAAAAAAGTGTTTAGTAATAATATTAATTGTGTTGCAATTTGAATTTCGTACGTATACTGAATTATTTATGTAAATAAAATAGGGAAGTTAAAATAAAAAGGATAAAATTATTAATTTGCGTGTAAAGTTTGGTCCGACCACGTGAGTAGAATGATAATTGAAGAAATATATTTTGCTACTTCCCTTCTGTTAGGTATCCTCGATTTTCCAATCTCTCTCTCTCTCTCTCTCTCTCTCTCTCTCTCTCTCTCTCTCTTCTCCTCTCTCTCTCTCTCTCTCTCTCTCTCTCTCTCTCTCTCTCTCTCTCTCTCTCTCTCTCTCTCTCTCTCTCTCTCTCTCTCTCTCTCTCTCTCTCTCTCTCTCTCTCTCTCTCTCTCTCTCTCTCTCTCTCTCTCTCTCTCTCTCTCTCTCTCTCTCTCTCTCTCTCTCTCTCTCTCTCTCTCTCTCTCTCTCTCTCTCTCTCTCTCTCTCTCTCTCTCTCTCTCTCTCTCTCTCTCTCTCTCTCTCTCTCTCTCTCTCTCTCTCTCTCTCTCTCTCATACCCCACCCCTCACTCTCTCCCACCCCCATCCTTTCCTTTTATAACGTGTAACAAAAACATCCTTCGTTCGCTATGTAAGTCCTAAGGTGTCTTTCTCTCGATCCCTCCACCCCCACTCTTCCCATTCCTTAGACATTCGAAATACAACGCGTTCTTTTTTGTTCTTTTAAGCAAAGTTTTGTTTTTCTCACCAATTTCCATGCAGATTAAAGCCACATACATTCACACGCATATATATATATATAATATATATATATATATATATATATATATATATATATATATATATATATATATATATATATATATATATATATATATATATATATATATATATATATATATATATATATATATATATATATATATATATATATATATATATATATATATATATATATATATATATATATATATATATATATATATATATATATATATATATATATATATATATATATATATATATATATATATATATAGAGAGAGAGAGAGAGAGAGAGAGAGACTTCATGTTAAAGCTATTCACTAGTAAAGAATTTAAGGTGTACATAGAGATTTTTTTCGCGCGTGTGTGTGTGTATGTGTATGTATCTAAATATATATTTTGGCAGGTGAGTTGAAGAGTATAAAATGATAAAAAGGTATGCTCACAGCCGGGCTCGCGTTTGTTAATATGTTTGTTATCTGTGTGTGTTTTTTTAATGCTTGTGTGTGTGGACACGCGCTACTCCTATTCAGACGAAGGATATCGTCATCATCGGTCAACACACGTACACACACAAACACACAAACACATTGATAAGAAGACACACCTACATAAATAGAATAAGGGTGGTGGTGGTGTACGCAGTTTTATTATTATTATTATTATTATTATTATTATTATTATTATTCCTATAACCTTAACTTGCTGCTGCCGCTGCTGCTCACTAATACGTTCATCACACTTTTTGAAGGTCATGTTCGTGTTTGCCAACTCATCTTTATATATATATATATATATATATATATATATATATATATATATATATATATATATATATATATATATATATATATATATATATATATATATATATATATATATATGTGTGTTCACCTGAATCAAATTTATTGTTATGAATTTATTCATTCTTATGCATGTTAATATTTAGCATATGTTTTAAATAAAAGAATTAAATTGTAAAAATATTTCACTAGCGTTCTCATATATATATATATATATATATATATATATATATATATATATATATATATATATATATATATATATATATATATATATATATATATATATATATATATATATATATATATATATATATACTAGTATGATTTTCATTAATAGAGAAATCTTTGTTTAGTAAGTTCCATTGTCAGTTTTTAAAAATGACCAAATGATTTATTAATTATTTGTGTTGATATCTTTTTTATTATTATTTTTCGATCCTTAAAAACAAGATTTGAGGATACGTAAGAGAAGGAGGTTTGGGGGGTAAGGGAATGGAGGAGGGAGACTAGCGAGAGGAAAGATTTTCTGTGAAACTTTTTTTTTTTTTTTACATTTGTAGATTAAGAGGATTTTTTTTTTAAGGAAGCTTATGAAGATGGGCTAGGTTTTGGGGAAGGAAGAAGAAGGGCTTGACAGAAGAGTTGTACAGTGGGTATGATTTGAAAGCGATGAATGGAGGGATATACCATCAGTGGGAGTGGGTTACATTATATTGTTGAAGCAGAGGATTTAAATGTGGTAGTAGAAGAAGGATTTAACAAGTTTATTTTATCGCATGCTTGCTTTTTTTATCAGGTTTTTTATTATTATTATTGTTATTATTATTATTATTATTCTGCCAGCTGTTGGGAAGTCTTTCAAAAAGAATGATTTAGCTATAAAATAAGTGATTGAAAGAGATATTAGAATTTTATCTAATAAATCCATTATATTAGTAATATTATTATTATTTTTTATTTATGTAAATTTGCAATTTCTTTAAAAATAGTTTTCTTTTTTCTTTTTTTCTTTTTTTTTTACTTCTGGCATTGTTGATTGCCAACCATTTTGAAAATTTTCAAATAATTCACTTTGAGTGTACCTACATATGTAGTTTTTTACTCTTGTTGAATGTTTTCTTTCATAACATTCACAACAAAATTAGGGTTGGCAAAATCATTTATTATTGTGAAAAAGTTTCTTGGGCATAGCTTTTTTCACCTAAAACTAGAAAAAAAGATGGAGAAAATATATATATATATATATATTTAAGCTTTAATTAATCGTAATTTTATTTGTATTCAAGTTGTACTAAAATTTAATTTTGATAAACTAAGAGATATTGCTTGTTACAACAGTACTCTGGGATCTAGAAGAAAATTAGTGCATGAATGCATAAAATTTCAAATATTAAAAGCATCATTAAAGTAAAGTGTTAGTATTGCAACAATGAAATCGGAAAGTAGATTAACACATTCACAAAAAGAGTTGGTCAAAAAAATTGAATTTCAAATTTTATCTTGATTATTTATCAGATTTTGCTGTGTTCAAGATAAAAGATCCAGATCTCTGTACGAAAATCATGTTTACCAATCAAATCCTGAGCTTAACACAAAGAGAAACCAGCAAAGTGGGTGGTCTTGTCAAGAATAATCGGACATTGAAAGCCAACGATTTGCCACCAGGGCTTTTGTCAATTTCTTTGCAATTTACCGAGCTATTCACTGAGTTCTGCCTTAGTTGAAAGTTTTTTTTATTTTTTCTACATTTGATATTTGGATTAAGTTAAAGAGTTGACTGGGAGTTTTAAAAAAAAAAATTACAAAAATCATTTAAAATTAATAGGCAATTAAACAGTACACCTTGCAATATGTGATGAAGATTATATTAATTTATAGTATATATATATATATATATATATATATATATATATATATATATATATATATATATATATATATATATATATATATATATATATATATATATATATATATTGTGTGTGTGTAATATATATTTTAAGCAGAGTAGGATATGAAAAATGCCGTCTCCACACCAGTCATTAAACAAATTCTTCAAGAAATTATTCCTCCACAAATTTCAAAGGAGTGTTCTCCGCTGACACAAGCCTTTATCCTGAAACTATTTCTCAGTATTAGAAACGAGTACATTTCCACCCAGTTCTAATTACCTGTGGGGTTTGAACGATATAAAATAGGATAAATTTTGTTCCAGTTTATTAAACCCAACATTATTAAGTTGATGAATCAGATATATATATATATATATATCGATATGATAAAAATAATAAAATGTTTGTTGAATTTTTTGAATATGGAATTTTCTAACCTCAACTGTGGAAGTTTCCAACAGACTATTAAATGATTGATTATAAAATAAATAAATAAACCAAATAGAAACTAATGAAAGATGCGAGCTATGACTACAACAGATACATACAATGGCATCCCAAAGATTTTTGTGGAAACATTCGATGCTGATTTCAAATAGTATTTATGACCAGAGTTTAAGCAACTATTATAACCCAAAATGCTTTATTCATCATGAGGATTTTATGTATATGATTTAGAATATATTACAGATGAAGAATGCAAACACGATTGCTATAATTTGTGTTCACAATGAACAAAATGATAAATCTGTGCATTCAACTAGGACCAAAGTAAAATCTGTAATTTACATAAAACGCAACGCCATCTGGCGTCTTTTGATTGGTACTCTAGCTCTTTATAGACCGGTCTGATTCTATTTTATCACCGTATACTTCACACTTCATTGTTTATAACTTTTTTAAATCTATATTTAATTCATCCTTATATTCTTCGTCGTCTAATTTCATTTTATTCTTTTTGATATTACGTATTGGTTTCAACTTTTTTAGGTAAACTAGTTAATTTATGTATCTGATTATCTCCCTTCTTTGATGTATGCTAGACGTATCCAAGGTTTTGATAGAGTATATAGTATATGTCGATACTCTATAAACAGCCTCTTTTCCTCCTGTTAATAAAAGGTGTTTTACAGGGTGCTGTTCTTCCCCCATTAATTTTTTTCTAAATTTTCCATTGAATGTGTTTTTGTGTATACCCACATTTGACTGCACGTAATTTCAGCTTACTCATTGTTTAATTTTAGATAGGCCTAACTTCATCAAGGTTTGGTATTACTTCTCTCGATATATATATATATATATATATATATATATATATATATATATATATATATATATATATATATATATATATATATATATATATATATGTGTGTGTGTGTGGAGGGACGATTAATCGTCATTGGCATAGGTTTTCTCAATCGTTCATCGGCATCGTTAATTTTCTGCCGATTAATTTACATATATTGGGTTATAACTATACCTCTGCTCCATTCTCTTTTGTTGAGACTGAGAGGTTGTTTAGTAGTAGGGGCCAAATATAATCTCTAAGATGAAATCAAATTACTCTAAAAAGTTAGAGACAAGATTTTTACTATGTGTTTATGTTCTCATTATATTAAAATTTTCAAAATCAATGTTTTGAATATATTCTATTACTGTATATATTAAAATAACATGTATTTGCACATTTGAATAAAGATAAGGTAATTTAATTCTGCCTTATTATAAAATTGTTAAATTTATTAAAATAAGGGAAATTTTTAAAATATACTTTTTCAATTTCATCATCAAAAAAATAATTCAAAATTTAAAAAAATAATAAATAATATATATATATATTTATATATATATATATATATATATATATATATATATATATATATATATATATATATATATATATATATATATATATTATATATATATATATATATATATATATATATATATATATATATATATATATATATATATATATATATATATATATATATATATATATATATATATATATATATATATATATATATTATTATTAATTTATTTTTATTTTAAATATTGTTACTTGCCCTTAAAAATGAGTTTTGGTATTTTAAAAAAAAATTTAGCAAAATCTTTAGGTTGAGGCCTAAAGTTTAATTTTTTCTCATAAGAAATTAAAGTAAAATAATGTTTTTTAAGTGATATTTGTTTATTTACAGTTTATTAACAGTTGCAGGATTTTTTTTTTATTATTATATAATGTGTGTCAAGTTTTGATGACAGAGCTAGGAATAAAGGCCTTTCTTCCATTGAAATATTGAAGGATCTGTTCGTAAGATTTTCCCATTAGAAATCTAGGGTCCAGGAATCTTTGCATATTCAGCGAGTTATAACAAGTTGATTGTTGTAATAATTCTATTGATGGAAATTTTTATATCACTTTCAATGATGTCAGTTTTTTTTTGTGAATTTTTCTTTAATTTTCATCGTTTTCATTTATAATCAAAAAATATAATGAAATTAAACTTCATTTTCAAGCAACTCAGTTTGAAAATAATAATTTGATTTAATTTACAAACGCTAAAAACTATAGAAAAAGATAGGAAAAGGGTAAATTATTAAAACAAAAATATTTTTAATTACTCATGAGAATTTTTAAACACAATTTAGGAAACTATTTTAGAGTTGCATCATGCACAAGCAACTCGTTGTAATAATTAATAGAGTAAGTAATCTGCTAATGAAATAAATTACATTTGATTACTTTTAAGTGATTTATAAGTATTTTTACGTTAATTAGCTTAACATTGACTGTATTTTCTAAGTTTGATAAAAGCATGTTGTGAGTGCTTACAGGGGGATTACAAGTGTTGTTGTGAAATCATTTATTAAAAAAAATTTCTTCGTCAGTGTGTTATAACAAAAACAGGAAAGCACATTAATTCTAAAAAAAATAAAAAAAATAAAAAAAAATTTTGTATTGAAAGTTGTGTTGATCAAAATCATTAATTAACTTCATGCTCATTAAATTTATTAATACGTATCAAACATGCAAACTTTTCAATGCCGTATCTCCATCATTATTATTATTATTATTATTATTATTATTATTATTATTAATCGGTGTTAAAATAAAGAAGTTTTCAAATCACATGCAGATTTTTTAAAAATTTCTGGCTTTGGCTCGTTAATGTCTGGTTTAGTTCCGGCTTCATAGTATTATTATTATTTGTTATTATTATTATTATTATGTAATATTAATCTTTTTTTATTCGCCTGTATTTTAGGTGGAATGAAGTCGGTTGGCCGGGGTGAAAGTGGATCCCTGCAGCCCCGATTAACCCGAGAATTAGCGATGTCTCCTGACCTCGCCAGACCAAAAAGACTCGACATGTTATTAGATATGCCACCCGTCACCAAAGAAACCTGCATTAAACATGCTTGGAATAACGAGGATCGGTCTCTAAATATATTTGTTAAGGTAAGTTTGTGTAAAAATATTTTGTGAAATGTTTATCTTGATGACAGATTGGTGGTATTAATTTTCTTTATTCTACAGCTATGATCTTTTTGAATGACCTAAGTATATATATTTCTATATATTTCTTAGTTTATCTTGATGACAGATTGGTGGTATTAATTTTCTTTTTTCTACTGCTAGGATTTTTTTTTCAGTGACTTAAGTATATATATTTCTTAAATGTCTAAATTTTAATTTTACTTTTAAAAGGGAGTGTTTGAAATTAATAATGACAAGAGTTAATTGAATAGTTGTGGACTGTTTTGGTTAGAGAGTAGGCATAGTTATTATTACTTTGCGATACATTTATTAAATGGCTTTAATGCCCCACTGCTGATCCAATTTAATGTTAATGAAGATGCAAATATACTTCAGGGTAGTTTTCATCCCC
>SEYY01023392.1:137500-175179 GCA_009176605.1 Armadillidium nasatum
AGGAACACCACTGTTGACAGGAAAGGAGGAAGAAGTCGCTCCATCATTAACAGCCGAAATGGAACTATTAGAAAGAAAGCTAGACATAAGGAAGCAAAGGGAAGGAGGGGAGCTTGGAAAGCAGTGACTGCATGCCATACCCGGTCAAATACCTGAGATATGTCAAGCGCCACCACACAAGTCTCCCCATGGTTCCTAAGGGCAGAAGACCATAAATCTGTGAGATGGAAAGTATATCACCAGTAGACCTCGAACGTCGAAAGTCATACTGATGATCAGAAAGAAGGGAATGAGATTCCAGATGATCCAAGAAGTGAGAGTTGAGAAGGGTTTCTAAGATCTTAGACAGAATACAAATGAGAGCTATAGGGGGATAGTTGGAAGGATCAGAGTGTCTACCTTTCTTCGGAATAAGCTGGACCAGTACGCGCTTCCAACACTGTGGGAAAGCCCTTAAAACTCGGAGGGGAATGCCATCCGGGCCGCTTGCCTTCCTAACGTTCATAGATTTCAGAAGCCCATGCACCTGATCAAACGTAATCACAGGTAAAGGCATGGGACATTAGGAGAAGAAGTAGGGGGAGGATTGTTGGAGTCATCCAGGGTTGATTTAGAGGAGAACAGGAGGCCGAAGAGATTAGCCTTTTCAGTTGGAATATTAGCAACAGAACCATCAGAGCGAATAAGAGGAGGAAAGGAAGATTTGCAAAAGTTGTTAGAGATGTTTTTGCCAAGAGGCCAGAAAGATTTATCAGTAGGAGAGTTTAGAAGCTAAGCACACCTTCGTTTTGGGAAAGTCTGCTTTGCTCGTCGAAGAATATCCCTGCAACGATTCCGTGCTGAGTGAAAATTAGCAAGAGTGATAGGAGAAGGAGAGTTTTTCCACTCTCGATACGCGATATCACTAGCCTGAATGGCACGAGAGGAGGTGCGATTAAACCATGGATTTTGAGGAGAGAAAGATTTAGATAAAGAATGAATGAACCTGCTTATCCCATCAGCGATTACAGCCCCCACATTATCAGCAAAGACTGACGCGTCTTCAGAGACAAAGCAGTCCCTGGAGAAATAGTTTAGTACTCAAAAAAAAGATAGAAATATCTGTTCTATTAGGAGCACAGATTATCGTAGTGGTAGGAAGAAAGATTATAAGCCACAAAACATCGAAGTTAGGAGATACAAGATTTACAAGACGTGTTACCGGAGTGTTAGTGTTTACATACCCACATACTCCACCCTTAGATCGCAAATTATGAAATAAGTTATAGTTGGGTATATTAAAAAAGTTAGAGGAGGAATTCTTAGATATCTGGATCTCAGCCAATAGCAAAAGGTTAGGACGAGAGTTAGAGAGGTGGTATTCCACAGAGGCTAAATTAGAGCGTAAGCCACAGATATTAGTAAGGTAGAAAGAGAACCCATGCCTGCTGACACCCGCCATTCTACACACACAATCACGATTGTGACGAACAATCAAATAAACAGACAAACAAGCAAATAAGATAAAACGTAAAAATATCTGTTAGAAACTTAAAATTTAAAACGTTATAATTAACTATAAAGCTACATAACTACTGTATAAAACTATTTCTAATTAAAACAAAATATTCCCTAAAACATCTTAAAATTCAATTCAGTAAAAGTTGCTGATGTCGAAAATTTCACCACTGTGGTTAGTAAATATTTAAAACACTGAACAACTAATAAAACACTAAAACAGAAATAGAGATATTTACTTATAAAATTGAAAATGATTAATTAAAATTTTTAAGCACTTACATACAAAAAATAAAAATTGCGAAGAGAACACTAAAACACTTCCACAAGCTCGACTCATATATATATATATATATATATATATATATATATATATATATATATATATATATATATATATATATATATATATATATATATATATATATATATATATATATATATATATATATATATATATATATAGATGGTAGCCTTATGCGTAAACCACTAGGCCACGGCGATACAAAAGGAAAGCGCATTGGAACTTGCTCACGATATACAGTCTTGACGTCAAATCCCAAAGGACCTCTCGGACCGCAACTCGGGCAAAGAGCTACGAGGTCAAAGGTCGAATCCATCACTCGCAGACAGTTATATAACAGAGTTTTTAGTCTGCTAAAACTCTCACAGATTATTTCTATATAGCAAATTAATGTCTGCTGTTATATAACTATGTTATATAACTGTCTGCGAGTGATGAATTCGACCTTTGACCTCGTAGCCCTTTGCCCGAGTTGCGGTCGGGGAGGTCCTTTGGGATTTGACGTCGCGACTATATATCACGAGCAAGTTCCAATGCGATTTCCTTTTGTATCGCCGTGGCCTAGTGGTTTACACATAAGACTACCATCTTAAAGGTTGCTGGTTCGAGTCCAATAGCAGACATTAATTTTATATATATATATATATATATATATATATATATATATATATATATATATATATATATATATATATATATATATATATATATATATATATATATATATATATATATATATATATATATATATAATATATATATATATATATATATATATATATATATATATATATATATATATATATATATATATATATATATATATATATATATATGTAAATAATAAGGTCTTGCATAAGCTGCTGGCTAGCTTTGTTCTACCTTATGGTCTTTATTTTAGCTTAGGCTTTGTGTGCCGGCCTACACCAAATAACGTCTATTAAAAATTTTATATTCCCTTACCTTGCTTGTATATCAGTTTTCTATTTAATAAAATCAATAAAATATGGTATAGTTTGGTTTTAAACAAAGGCTTTCCTTACTATTTTATTTTATATAAGAATTTTTGTACAATAATTTCACAACAAATGTACTAGATTGGTATCTTGTTACCGGTTCGTTTTCGAATCGAAAAAAATGCTTAAAAAAAATCGCTTGAAAAAACATCGATACTAAATCGATATATTGCTTATTTTAAGCAATATATCGGTCTCCATATCGATTCATATCGATTTATTAATATTTACATTTAAATCAGTAGACAAGTGATCGTTAGCCCTAAGATGTTGCGATACTACTTTGAGGAATGTAGTATGACGACATACAACTGAATAATGCTAGTCATTACGTTTTTGATCTGAAAGAAAAAGGAATTAATTTAAATGAAATAGCAGTTTTGTACTTACCATAATTGGAACTTATTAGAGATATATTTTGAATAGAAGAGTCAATTAAAAAGGCATAGTAAGAAAGAGTTGAAGATTAATATTACCTTACACCTGAATTCAGAACTTTGAAGTCCTATAACGAACAAACCAAAAGAAAAACTTTCATTTTGTAAATACGTCGAAGCCCGTTGACGAATATTTGATAAGTGCTATTTTTAAAACCAGCAGCTTGTTTAGGTGCCAAACTGTTAAATGTCACATTGATATAAAACAAACCACTTTTATAAAACTTTGTGAAGGAGAATTTTAATATTTCTCCAATTTTTATAAAAGAAAACTTAAAATAGGAAAAGTATATACACTAGATAAAATAGTGAAAGTATATAAATAGTTTTTATAGTAGCAAGTGAATATTTTTCTCAATTACTGGTGTCTACTCTCTTTATTATCTTCTAGAAGAACGTCATGCTGGCATGGAACGTTTTTCCCTTTCATGAATTTATAAATTTGATTATTTTTTGCTTTTTTATGAATTTACCATTGTTAATTAACTATGGTTTTCTGTTAAACTTAAATTACAATGGGGTGGCTTTTGAATATTAACATCGAGAGTCCTGCTTAAGATTCAATTATTTCAATGCCATTTTTCGGTAATTTGGACATGAATTGGGCCTTGACATCAGCTGTAAGAAATATATTCTCCTAATGTGCAAACTACCATTTTTATACGATGATGTCACTTTGATCAAAAAAATAAGTTATCTAATTTATTGAATTAAAAGACTTAATATTATTTTATCTTTAATATGTAAATTATTGTTACCTTATTCATTTTGTTTATTTTATTTATGATTTAACCAAAGTTATTACTTTTTTTTGGGGCACTGAATGACCTTGATCGTTGATTTCTCTCCTGAATCACAGAATGAGGATAAATTTCAGTTTTATGACATTTTTATTTAATGGAAATTCTTGTCGATAATATTTTATTGATTTTAATTTTTATCTTATTGAGATTCATAACAATACAGTTGTTTTGAGTGCATAAACTACGTTTGTGGTGTTTGGTGTTTACCAAAGTTTTAAGTGGATCCTCAAAATCCCAAACCAGACAAAAAAAATTTTTTTTTTTTTTAAGGATGTAATAATAATTAAAAAGCAGTTATTTTCATTTTCTTACCCAAATATTGAATATAATTGGTTATTTAAAATCTTTGGCCAGATTTTTTTATCTTTTAGTATTCAAATATCTAATTGCCTAAAAGTAATCAAAAATCAATATTTGGAATATAAATTTAGTTTTGAGTAATAGTTTAGTCCATCCCAATGAGTTTGTATTTTTCACCATACTGAAAATATAAATGACAAAATGCACTGAAATGCATTGAATATATCACATTTAAGTGCAGAAAAGTGAAAAAGGTTAAAAAAAAAAAAAAAAAAAATTAAATCTAATAAACTAGTTCAACTTAATCTAACTTTGAGTTGAAGGGTAAATTTACCCCTATAGCCAATTAATAAGCTTAACCTGGCAAATGCTGTCTCTCTCAACTCGAAAAAAAATACAAAAAATAACAAATGATCTAAGGATAAATATGGTTATCTGGTATTAAAGTATTTTGTGATAAACGAAAAAGTCAAAGAAAAATCGCTTCTATATTTTTTTAATTTCTTTTACTTTTCTGTATTTGAATATGATATGTACAATGCATTTCAGGATTTTTTATCTTTATATTTTCAATATTGTGAAAATATAAATTCATTGAGATGACTAAACTATTACCTAGTTTTTAATTAGTTATATTATAAAAGCTATTTTAGATTAGGTCAGGTATGGTTATGGTTAAGTTAGATTAGTTATAGTTATAACATTGCATAACAGGTATTTAGTTTTTTATATATGTAAATTTTTTCTATCAGTCTTTCAATATATCAAAAAACCAGAAATGTGTTTGAGCTTTAGTTTATTTAAATTAATTTTTGCGAGATGATGTATATCTATCAAGCAAGAGATTTTAATAAAAAAAACTTTTTTTTTAAGTTAATATATATATATATGGCTTAGGTGTAGATTGTTTCTGACCTTTGATATTTTTTACGTCGATATTTTATTTTAATCGATACTTTTATACCTAACAATAAGTGTAATTTGTTCTTTTCAGTTCAGATACCTTAAATTTAGGTTATGTTATAAACTATAAGTACATTAAAATTATTATTATTATTTAGGTTAAATTACAGCATCTTCGGTAGTTCAGGTTATGATAAGTCGAATTAGGTTCTGCTAGAAAAGTAAGTAATAATAATAATTGTGTGTATGTCTAGTGTAATAGTACCTCTGGCAACGTTCTTGTTTACGTTAGGCTTCTCCGATATTTTCGATTATCGATATTTTGAAATCGAAAGTCAGAAACTATCTACACATTTACCTATATATATATATATATATATATATATATATATATATATATATATATATATATATATATATATATATATATATATATATATATATATATATATATATATATATATATATATATAATATATATATATATATATATATATATAATATTATTAATATTTTATAATTAGAATACATTTCCTATCTATAATGAACAAAAATCTATTTATATTTAACCTGCTTTACTATTAAGTAAAGCAGGTTAAAGATAGATAGATTTTTGTTCATTATAATTAGGAAATGTGTTCTAATCAAATTATATAAATAACATTAAATTATTAAATTCATAAAATTAAACCTTATATGAATGATATATTTTTAATACTGATATATTTCAATATATCGATATATGGATAAAGGAATTTTATATTTATATGCAGTGAAATAAACTCTCAACCACTCATGAATCAGGGATATTAGGTGAGTAAAGCCCTCTGTAGATAAATTGCATAGCACACCAATATGTACTTATTGATATATCAATAAATCATTGATGTAAGGAGTAATTTCATGAATTTATTTTTGTAGATTTTATGCCCATAATCTTTGTTTGCATTTAAAAAGTTGTCTAAATTTCTCTATACATCTCAATTGACAATTTCTCAAAACTGAATACTAAATTTAATATGATTAAGTATCATAGTAGATTTATGGATCAGTTAGATACGCAAGAAATCGATTAACAAAGTCAGGTATTTTGGGTATATATATATATATATATATATATATATATATATATATATATATATATATATATATATATATATATATATATATATATATATAATTATTATATTGAAGTGAACTATAAGCCATTCCAAAATTAAGTTTCTTAGTTATTTTATTTTTTTCATAGATCAAGACAAAAATAGGTCTGCCTACCTTTTATGTTGTTATTTGTGGCCTATAGTTCTCCTTATCATGGCACAGTATAAAGTTTAACTCCCCTCAACATTGCTAAAATATGAAAATGTGTTGAACTGTCTTTAGAATAGTTCAGAATAGTAAAAAATCTTTCCTGGATGAGGTATCTAAGCTTGTGTACAGTATAAAGTTAAAAACCTAATATAATTATTTGAGGATTATAGGTTTTACATTGAATCCTTGCTCTTATTATCAACATTATAATTTCCAACATTTTATTATCCCTATCTCTAGCTTCTAAACATCCCTCAAACATCTTCATATTACTATTAAAAGCCATACCTGGGTCTTTTTGTTTGGCGACAAACTCCAGCTATATCCCAAATTTATACTATAAAATTCTTATTTGAATTACAAAAGTGAAGAATCTTGTTATTTTTGCTATTTTTCAATTTTCAGTCCAACATAGAAATTTACCTTTTATTCAACCCTCAAAATTTTCAACATAAATAGACCATTTAGTATCATTAGAAACTTATGAACCTTGTTATTCTCTCCTTTATATGACTAATATAGATAATGGTTATAAAGGGTACTCAGAAGAATACACACCACCACTTTTTTAACCATTTCAGTATGATGATTTTATAATTATTCTGTTGTATACATTTTCTTCCATTTCTCAGCCATATTTTATCTTCTAAACTATTATACATGTCACATTCTGTTCCATCTTGTGCATTGATCTAACTTGGAGTACTTTACCATTAAAACCTTGCCAGAATTATTAAAATTCAACTGACTTCCCTATGTCTTTATAATTAGCAATATGCCTATTGAATTCCAAAAGATTTGTATTACAAGATGTAGCTTCCAATCATTTTGAGTGTATAGTAATATATTTTAGGTATTTCTTTATACTCTATTCCTTCCAAAAATATTTATCCCATATTTTGGCACAACACACATTGTTTTCCAATTCTTAGGTTGTGACTATAAGTAAGAAATCTTAGATATCTATTATTTATGCCGAGTGTAAAATATATGTAATAATAATATATTTCTAATACTACTTCCCCTTTGCTTAACTATTTCTTATCCCAAGTTGACTGAACAAATTGATTAGATTTTCTTAGAGTCTATACACATGAATATTTATGCTAAAAATAGTCTTTTTTTATCTTTGCAGTATGTACCTTATACGAGAGTGTGAAATATTAAAAGTAAACAAATAACAGAGACTTCTCATTGATCTGAAAATTACTCATTATTTAATAAATATAACCTAGTCAGTGTTGGAAGTTGAGTTACATTAGTGAAGAAAAAATATATAGAAAATATTCAAAGATTATGAACTACAAACACCAGTGAATACTTATTAATTATTGAAATAAAGAAATCAAGAAGGTTAGTATTGATATATTTTATATTCATTGTTTTAATATTATTCTTACTATATAATTTAAATAGGATTCCACAATGGAAAGGAATATGAAAAATTTTAGTATTGAAACGAAACAATGGAAGAAAAATATTACAAGTATCATAGTGTAGTGGAGTGATTTTGTTCTTTGGTGATCATTAGTGATCACAATTCAAGTGTGAAAAGAGGAACTTTTATTTCTTTCTGAGCTGAAGCTGATACTTATTTTTCATACTGTAACCTAATAAAAGTTTTGGTGTCCTTCAGAGGCCAGACTATTCATTTTTGAAAGTAAAACAAATTTAATATACTGTTTTAAACCTGTGATATATTTAATATTTAGTGAATAATTCCTAATTAGTTTTCAGTAATGAAAAATATTGGTTACGAAAAATTACATTGTAATCTCTCCTCTCTAAATCAAGCTAAGATTATCTTAGTTTAATTAATTCCTTTAACTCATCAGAGACTAAAATGGAAAACCATCCACTATATACGGTATATATTTATAAATTTTCAGAACTTATATCAATGAACTTTGAAGGATCTCCAAGGTTTAGTTTTTCAAATTTTAACTAATTATTCTGTGGTTCATAGAAACTACGAAATGGTCAGACCTGTAGTCTTACTTTGATCTCTCATTGAAATCATAATCTTTCTGACCCCTCAAATGACTTTCTGCCACTTTATTTAAAAAAAAAAAAAACATTATAGCTCAGAACTAGCTCAAAAACTTTGTTTATTGGATTGCAGTTATCAAGAACTTTGTTTCTATACTTTGTTTATTGAATTGTTCATGTTTTTTATGAATCCTTTGTCATAAATGAGATAAATCTACCTTTACAGGTCTTCTCAGAAGTATGTAATTTAAGGCTTTTGGCCTCATCAACACACCCACTATTACTAGCACTCTTCAATCTTTCTTCTCACTGAAATCCTCTCTAAGTTCAATTGCCTTTCCTTTTACTAATCACATTTTTCATTCTTTCTCACATACTTCTGACTTTCTGTATTACATTTTTCTTCCTTTGTCTAACAGCACTTTGTAATAATAATCCTAAGACTTTACTCTAAACATACGTAATGTTAGCTAAAATAAGTCCTTAGTGTCTTTGAAATATAGTTCCAAAATGCAAGAAAGTTGTTTGAAAATTGTTTTGTCTATTACAAAATTCAAGAGAAAAATTACACAATCAAAATTGTTTTGTCTAATTCAAAAAATTAGGCTAGTAAATAAAAAACCTTAAGCTTTTATCATTCATGTGGGAAAACAGCAAACTAAACCTTCCAAGGGAAAAACACCAGTCCATTAAACCAAAGTTTAAAAGCATATTTCCTAGGAAATATTCTAAGGTAACTAAATGTTAGTATTGCAAAGTATATTTTCTTTCCCCTGAAAAATTTGCCTTTGATTGAACACTTTTTTTTTTTATGTACACTCAGGGTTGGTAAAAAAAACACTTTTTGAAAAAGCCCACTGGGCCTAGGTTTTTTCAAATAAAATGTTTCGTTTACAGCTTTTATTGCAATTGCATACTTTTTTTGTTTATATTCAACTTGTACCATTATTTAAAGAATGATAAACTTAGAGGTATTTCTGTTACAACAACACTCTGCGATCTGCAAGAAAATTAAAAATGGCTGAAGTTTCAAATTTAAAAGCTTCTTCAAAGTATAAAAGTTTTAAATAGTGAAAAATTAAGAAGCTTAGCTTCACAAGGAAGAGTTTCAAAAAGTTTTTATTTTTATCTTGATTATTTAGCAGTTTTACTTCATTCAGAATAAAAGATTTCTGAAAATCATGTTTAACAATCAAATCCTGAACTTAAACGAAGGAGAAAACAGCAAAGTGGTGATGTCATGGAGAATTGGACATCAAAAAACAGCAATTCAACACCAGCGTTTTGTAAATTTTTGCTGTAACTTACTGAGCTTTCTACAGAGTTCTGCCTCAATTAGAAGGGTGTTTTCTAAATTTTTTGTTTGGACTAAGTTAAGGAATCAACTAAGATTTGAAAAAAGTATAAAACATGGCTTAAATAATAAGCTATTAATATTTATATATATATATATATATATATATATATATATATATATATATATATATATATATATATATATATATATATATATATATATATATATATATATATATATATATATATATATATATATATATATATATATATATATATATATAAGCAAAAAATTAGAAGCATTTTTTAAATAGAGAGAGAAATCTTGATACTATTTTATTTAGTAATTGCATTTATTTTTTAATTATTCTGAAAAGAAGCAAAGTGGGTAAAATAGCAGTTTTCAAGTGTGTGTGTGTGTTTTTTTTTTTTTTAACCAGGTAGGGTTTGAAAAAACAGATAGAATATGAAAGAGTATTATGGCATGAATGAACTGAAGTTTCACTGTATAAAAGTGCTAGCAAAGTGCAAGTAAAGCAACAATGAAATCAAGATGATTATTTAAAACCCATACCTTGCACTCTCTCTCTCTCTCTCTTCATTCTTAGCGGAGGTGACAATCTGGTAATCTCCCCCCTCCTACAGCAACAAATGGAGATATTCACCCAAACCCTGGCTCAATCAAATAACCTCTGTCCTATATGCTCTAAACAAATTTAAAACAATCCGCCTTCAATCAGATGTTCAAAATGTAATAAATGGATCCATAAAAACAAATGCTTCCCATTCAAAACATTACCTTGTCAAAACCACACATGGACCTGCGCAATCTGAACTCCCCCAACAATTTCAGTAATACAAAACAAACTCAAATCAAAATTTTACAGATAAATATTAACGGTCTCCACAAAAAAAACATTTAGAAATACAAACATTCCTCTCCAAACACTGTCGACATAGCATTGATTCAAGAAGCCCATTCTCAAGACAACACTCCCAAAACTCCATTTTATGGATATGATTATATATACTCCAACAACCAACCAATCATCCACACACTGCTAACTCTAATAAAAAACAATTTAATGTATACCTCAATACAACTACTGGCACTACAAACCTATTAAACGATCCCATTCTGAACATACAATCTTTCAAAATCTTAGCCAATAATTCCACACACACTATAATGAAGACAACAGAGCACCTCCTTCTGAAATGCCCCTCCCTTACACAACATAGGACCCTCCATAATTTCTCCTCTCTGAGAGACCTTTGGGAACGGCCGTCGCGGATTTCCTGAAAGCTGTGTGGCCCTTCTTATGAGGAAGGTCCAGGGGAAAAAAAGTTGAAGTATATATAATATATATATATATATATATATATATATATATATATATATATATATATATATATATATATATATATATATATATATATATATATATATATATATATATATATATATATATATATATATATATATATATATATATATATATATATATTTTTTTTTTTTAGTGGAGTTTGATATTTAAAAGACAGATGCATCCGTTACGCCTTTACTTGTCCATTTTCTTCAGTGTTGGAGTTGTTGTTTGTATTCTTTTGTACAAATCAGACCTTCAAAA
The DNA here is from genome assembly GCA_009176605.1 of Armadillidium nasatum. Taxonomy (NCBI): domain Eukaryota; kingdom Metazoa; phylum Arthropoda; class Malacostraca; order Isopoda; family Armadillidiidae; genus Armadillidium; species Armadillidium nasatum. The sequence continues at coordinate 148,988 of SEYY01023392.1, forward strand.
ACTTCATCCAATTTTAAGGATTTCTCATCCAAGTTATGCATTTTATCCTCCAGATGCAGGTAAAATAATATTTGGAACGTTTTATGCTTAATTATTTTTCATAATTATTTATAAGTTGGCTTATTGCATTTAATTTTGCCTTAGTTTATATATATTTTGTTTTCTGTATAATTAATTAATGAGAATCAAGATACATTTCATTTCTGAAATGGATGTGAAAGAGAGCATATTTCTTAAGATTTTCTAAGGCCTTTGAATGACGTGATAGTATTGTCATATAAATGTTGCGCCTTCAGCTAGTTTTAGTAAGAAACCTTGCAACCTCCCAACACTGGGAATTACTCCCTGTAATCCAAGTGATACTCTAAGTTCTTAACGTTAATTATAATGTCACTTTGGATATTCAAAAATTTATTTGTTTGTTTACATAAATAAATGTAATATTCTTTATTGAATGCATATGATATTTAAATATATATCGTCTTTCTACATTGAAATGCATAAGCATAAATTTTGTATGTAAATTTACATTATTACATTTACATCAAATCTTTTTTTTTTTTTTTTACAAATATGCATTTTTAGTAGTAGTTTATAATTCTTTATATTAATTTAAATATTTTAATGATGATTTAATTATGTTTTTCTTTCAGAACTCAATAGTCTAAAGTTAAAAGCTGATGATCCTAAAGTAATTAAAGTTCTAGAAAGGAATTACTTGTTTCCTCCTTCTAGGAAACCATATAACTTGTCTTTTGATGAAATTAACCCGTCAATGGGACAGGCTCAAAAAATTGACAGGATTCTCAATGGGATGGTATGTTTTATATTTTGATGATGATTTATAAATCGGCAGAAAATCATTTTGAAGATTTTCATTTCCCTTATTATTAATTTTTATTATCTTCGAGGTAGTCATTTTGTCATAGTTGTTAAATAAATCAGATTTATTATTTTGTTTTTTTTTTTTTTGTTTTTTTTTTCTTTTTTTGACTTTTGAAGGTTAATAGTTTTCACATTAGTTTTGATTTTTTTTATAGTAATTTTATTATTATTATTATTATTATTATTATTATTATTAGAATGGCGGTTTTTTTATCGAGTGCGGAGCTTTGGATGGCGAAACGCGATCCAATACTTTATATTTCGAAAGGGAAAGACACTGGAAAGGTCTTTTGATCGAAGCTGATCCGAAAAATTTCGACCTCGTCTTAAGTAAGAATAGAAAAGCATATTCTTCGCCAACGTGTCTTGCTCCTGACGTTCATCCTATATCTGTAAGTATTCTTTTTTCATTTAAGAGTTACTTGAGAGCTCGATTGCGTAAATTTTTAAGAAACTTAATTTTTTCCTCCGTAGAAAACAATCTTTTATATTGGGTTAGATTTTTTTATTCTTCATCAATTTAAATTCGGCTTCCCTATTTTGCTCAGTGTTTATAACGTATATAAAAGGAAAGAGAAACGTTTGTGAGGGGAAGGTTTCATGATTATTAGGTTTAAAAATAATGTAAAACTTTGGGAGAAGGGGAGTGAGGGGTCGGAGTTTAAATTTGGGAGAAGGGGGTGAGGGGGTCAAACTTTAAATTTGGGAGAAGGGGGTTAGTGGTCAAAGTTTAATTTGGGAGAAGGGGGTGAGAAATATTTAAATTAAAATTTTATGAAATATTTAAATTAAATTCCTCCCAAGTAATTACAGGTAATGGCAGCTATTAAATAAAGAGAGTAAATTTATTTATTTTTTTTTTTTTTAAACTAAATTTATTATTCTTTATGAAAATTTATTCCCATTAGTAATTACAGTTTTTCATTTATTTTAATTTATTAGGTTAAATTCCAGCAGCAAAAAAATATGGGACATATTGTTGGTGAAAATTTCAGAAATGATGGTGGAACTGATATGGGTGAAATATTGGAAGTTCAATGCTTTCCACTTCTTTCTTATTTAAAAGCTTTGAACGTTACTACAGTCGACTACTTCAGTCTTGATGTGGAAGGGGCAGAATTCAGCATACTTCAAAGTATTCCTTGGAAAGAAGTCAATATAAAGGTTTGTATCTTTTATTTATATATATATATATATATATATATATATATATATATATATATATATATATATATATATATATATATATATATATATATATATATATATATATATATATATATATATATATATATATATATATATATATATATATATATATATATATATATATATATATATATATATATAAAGCACAAAGTAATATAAGATTTATATTAATATTTTTAGTGAGCAACACAGGACCTAAAACAGCTGTTGATGTATATTAGCTTTAGATTAAGACTGTCGTTTTTTTTTTTGTTTTTTTTTTTATCCCAGTCACCCTTCACCCTCTGATACTTATCCATGTAAAGAGCGAGTCACGTGTTTAAGATGTCGTTCCTTTTCATTATTGACACTAGGTATAATTTTTTTTTTTTTTAATGGAATTAAAATTTTTTTTTATTTTTGTTTTCAGCCAGAAAAGAAAATAGCTTGTTTATGTTTCACATTCATTGATTGCTACACTGCTCTTTGATTTCTTGATATCCATAGACGCATGTTAGAGTTTCGGGAAGTGACATATGTTTATACTTATAGATCGTGTTAGTAAAGATTGACTATTTCTTTCAATGCTTGTATTTTGGTATACGAAAATGAATTCAAAACTAAAAAATTCTTCAAATTTAGAAATGTTTAGTAAAAGTTTTAGTGAACTTTCTATGAATCTTGAAGGTGAACAAAGTTTTGTTCAATCCTTTCATCTCTTTTCTTTACCCGAATTTCTCACATTCCTTCAGTATAAATTTTTTTGATGACTAGCCATTTTTTTGTTTTGACTTTTATAAGTTTTAATTTCAATTCAAAATTTCATCAGTCATAATTATCCTCCTCAGCCTACACATCATTAGTTATTCTGTAAATCAATATTTAATTTTCTGAAAATTTTGCATGGGTTCCTTGCATTTTCTAACTCAGTAATTACTATACTTATAATAATAATTATATTATTTTATTCACAAGTTAAAGGTACCTATAATTTGTATTAAAATATCTTTGAAAAAAGACGTAAAAGCACCCCCACCCCACCCACACCCCAAAAAAAATTTACTCTTCCTCTAAATCTTCAAATTTAAGAGAGATAATTCTGTTTCTCAAAATATCTTTAGAAAAAAAAATTTTTTAAAAATTTCTCTAAATGTTCATTTTTAAAAGATTTAATATGCTTCTCAGGAAGGTTTTTCAAAACATTTTTTAGATTTCCCTTTTTCCTTGATGAGGGAAAGAATTCCGAGAAATTACCCTGAGAAAAGTTTTATAGGTTTTATTTATTTTTATTTATTTATTTATACTGGGCATCGAATAACCAACTAACATATAAGTCACTTTAGATTCATAGCACCACCTAACAAGTTAACAGCCCATTATTTTTCTCCCTTCTAGAACTAAAACCCTTACGTGAAATTTAAACAATCTTCGAGAGATTCTAACATGACATTTGAAGATAATTCCCATCCTGTAGAAGTTGATTTTAAAATCTTGCGTATTTGTTCATCTAGTAAGCCATAATAGGTCCTGTACACTCACTCTATACAAAAAAAAAAAACGCATGTGATAGTTGATAAACTTTGGAACATCTCTACTAATTAATGAAATTTTTTTCTCCTGTAGAACACAAGATTTAAAAAGGAATAAATAATTCTTATGTCTTCCTTTTATTGAAGAATGTTGATGTAGAGTACCACAATACATGTTTTAGAAAAAGTAATCTACGAAATAACTTTTTTATGTAGTAAGTAAAGTGGAATATTTTACTATGCTATTATTCTCCTTTTCAGACGTTATCTGTGGAATATATTCACGACAAAGTAGACAAATTTTCGATTGTAGAGTACATGAGAGGACAAGGCTATGTCTTTCATTCTGAAGTGACTCACGCTTTGTGGCTTGCAAATGATTTCATCTTCGTCAAAAGTGATTTGTACAACTATGTAGAGTAGAAAATATATATAAATCAGATGTTATTTTTTTTTAAATAATTATATATATATATATATATATATATATATATATATATATATATATATATATATATATATATATATATATATATATATATATATATATATATATATATATATATAATATATATATATATATATATATTTATATATATATATATATATATATATATATATATATATATATATATATATATATATATATATATATATATATATATATATATATATATATATATATATATATTATATATATATATATATATATATATATATATATATATATATATATATATATATATATATATATATATATATATATATATATATATATATATATATATATATATATATATATATATATATATATATATATATATATATATATATATATATATATCCATGACAGTTATATATATATATATATATATATATAATATATATATATATATATATATATATATATATATATATATATATATATATATATATATATATATATATATATGAGATTTTATTACTAATATTGTATTTTAGCTTTTTAGGGGGGAGGGGTTTTTTGAATATAAAAAATTCCTCTTTATATGAAATTTTTACTGAACAATAAAAAAAAAGTACATGGAAACAAAGTATTTATATAGACTTGGATTTTTTGTTTAAGATTTTGAGTCTAGTGACTTCCAAAGCTTAGCAAAAGTTTTATTACAAAATTTACAGATTTATGTCAAATCTAAGTTTATATTATTTATTACTTGAGAATCTCGCTTAAATTTTGATTACCATTTACTTTGTGATAAATCATTGAATATGTTAGAGAATTATATGTAATGTATTAAAGTTTAAGCTTTACTCACGATTCCTTCATTTCGTGATATTTTAACTCATTTTATAAGTAACTTACAGTGGCCAGTTGAGTGAGGGTGATGTAGAGTTGTTTAAGAAGTGAGTTCTTTTAGCTTATGATGACATATAAGCTTTGAGAGTTTGACAGTCCTGTTGAAGATAGAGATCGTGGATGAGTTGACCAGATAACTTTTGTTAAGAATAAAAGGTAGGTATTCGAAAATAAAAGATGCAGTTTATGATTCTGTGGCTTAAAGGAGAGAAATAATGACAGTAGTATAAAGGAATACCAGCACGAGAGATTTCCATTCCATCACTAATAACCACTTCACCCCAAAATAAAATTTGTACCTAGAGAAATTGGAAGAGTTGTTATAAGTATGGGAGCCACGAATACGAATGAAGATTAAAATGAATGATATATTTTACTCTCACTTTTGTATTGCATGTTAATTTCACAAACTGAGTTAGATTCTGATACTATATTTTCTAGTATTGGTAAATTGAACAAAATTTCAACATTCCTTAAAGATTTGTCTATTTAAGCTTTAAGGGGAAATTTAGGTTAAACATTTACGTTACACAACATTAAGAATGTGAAGAAGTGTAAATTATTATTATTTTTGTTTTAAATTATTTTATTCACAACTTTAAAGATCTGCATGCCATTACTCACGGCTTTTTAAAGTATATTCATATAGTTTCCTTATATATATATATATATATATATATATATATATATATATATATATATATATATATATATATATATATATATATATATATATATATAATATATATATATATATATATATATATATATATTATATATATATATTATATTACATGATTTGCTGCCTTTTAATGTTAAGTCATTGTATTTGCTTCTTAGTAATTTTATCCCATTTTTATTTGTCATTAAATGATATATCATTTATTATGCCGTTTAAATACGTATTCATAGTTAATATCATCGAGCTTGTTACAATTCATATGTAAAACCTGCATGTTGATCAGTTACCTTTTAAACGAGTCACATTTCTATGTCTTGTAATTGTCACTTTATTGGCTCTTGTGCTACCTGTCTTCTCAATTTAAAAACTTGTAATAGTTTATAAACTTTTTATATCTATTTCTTAAGAAAATTTAACATCTACGTACTCTTATAATATTTAGTCCTGATATCTATTTTTATACGTCCCTTGTGGAATTTATATTTTAAGTCATTTCTTAAACTCATATTTTTTTATATTTTTTATCAAATATATCATTAAGAGGAATGTTAGATGGTTTTGTAATATATATAGTAATAACTTCTCTCTCTCTCTCTCTCAAAATACTATTATGGATATAGAAAAAAAATCCTAATTTTACCAATATTTCAGTTTTAATAATAGAAATAATATATTTCTGATTTCATTTGTATATTTTATTATACGCAAAATACTATATACTATATGTTTAAAAAACCATTAATTTTAGTTTTATTTTAACAAATTTTTTTTTTAAAATGTAAAATAAATAATAACAGGTACAATTTTTTTATATAAATTTTTTTTTTATAAATTTACTATATCATGAAATACCGCCTCCAGTTGATGTCTGTGATCTGGTTGCAAAAATAAAGTGAACTCTGGAAACAAAATGGTCTTTTATTAACATTTTACATACAGATTAAAGAAATATAATTTTAATCAGAGCAGATTTAATCGATAAGCAAGATATATGTATAGATATTAAACCAAAAACACTTACTAAGAAGTAAAATTCTCCTCTCTCTCTTTTTCCCAAATAAAGTGAGAAGCGTAGCAATTATGGAGTCTACGTCTTTATATCTTTTGTAATGTTTTATTCCTTCGGAAAAAACGGAGTACTCCTCCCCCGATAAATGGGATTTTACCTGTTAAAAAGTGTTTATTTTATATATATATATATATATATATATATATATATATATATATATATATATATATATATATATATATATATATATATATATATATATATATATATATATATATATATATATATATATATATATATATATATATATATATATATATAATATATATATATATATATTACTACGTACCTCTTTCAAATACGAAGTGATTTTCTTCCTCTTCAAATCATCCAGTTCATTCTTGCTACATTCAGATGACTCTCCTGTTGAGCACTGCGCAACATTCGAACTCGCTTGATTCAGAGACGAGGAATTAGATAAGCAACTGGAAGAAGTTTCTTCTTTCTTTAAAAAGGAATTCAAAGATTTTTCCGACTGGCTTATTAATTTAATTTTTTTCCTTTTTGGAATAGAATTTTCATTTGAACTTTTAGTAGAAGTACTTGCTTCATTCGTTTGACAACTATTAAAATCTAAAACTGAAGAACTCCTTTTTTCTAACGCTGCAAAAATATTTTTGGGTGTAGCGTCAGAGGAGGCGTTCTCTTCCCCTAAAACAGATTTTTGAGGTTTATAAACAGCTGTCATAAACTCGTTAAAAGCTGGATGTTTAGGTGGTTCCTTTTTCACAAAAGAAGAAGTAAAGGAACGTGTAGAGGTAGGTTGTTGAAAAGCATGAGCAGCAACAGGTGCTGACGAGCCAGGCAAGCTTTTACTGTCTTCATATTCTATTTTAATTGATGAACCTGAGGTTCTTGGTCCTTTATCAATATTATCTGGTTCTGGAAACTATAAAGAAAAAATATATGATGCCTTTAATACAAATTTACATTAAATTCTCACATAAATTCTCAATTCATGTGTTTTTATTTATTTATTTATTTATCTTTTTTTTTTGACATATTTACACCAAAAATTTTATACTGCATTTGTTTTAATATGCACCCATGCTCCATCATGGGCATGTTGCAACAAAAGTTATTTTTAATGTTACTATCTAAATTCAAAACTGGCCTTCCTTACCATTTGTACAATTTTTTTAACTCTTATCTTACTTCCTCCCATTGTATGTGCAAGCATTCAATCTCACTCTCTCCCTAATTCAATTCAATTAACCAAGAAGACAACCCTTGCTTTAAACAACAACCAAGAAGATAACCCTTTCTTGAAACAATCCTTTTACTAAAAAAGGAGTAATTAATATCATCTGGAAAAAATAAAGACCAGCTTCCTAAGGACTTTTTAGCCAGAGTTTAAAAACTGACTGCTTTCAATCGTAAATATAGGTAAGAGATATTTCTTGTTTATATCTGCATACGTCTAACTAGACTGACCAACAAAATAATTAAATCAATTTGTTGTTTTTTTCATTTCCAGTCTTGCTGTTTAATAAAATAAATTTCCTGATATAACACGAGTTAGATAAAAAAAAAAAAAATTTCCGTCCTTATAAGCCTAACTTTTTTTTTACGAAAAGTCAGATCGTTTTCTTTCAGTATTTCGATATGTATTCTAAATATGAAGAATAAAGCCTACAAGCTTAGTTCTTTCAATAGCCTCATGCAAACCAACCACAAATAAAATTATCTATAGGTATGATAGATTGTATTAAAGAAAGGTTATATTATTACCATCACAAGGAAAAACATTAACTGAACTTACCATGCTTTTTGCAACCCTAAAAAACTGAATAATTTCCCTTAAAACTAGACCAAAAGCTTCGTGGGTTTTCATATAAGGTCTAATCCAAGAAGAAAGTTCATTCTGGAAACCAAATTCTGTAAATCTCTTGTCACAGAGAATAATTGCTCCATAATCATTTCGATGCCGGATTACTCGTCCAATGGCCTGGTTAACTGCACGAGATGCTTCCAGCCTGTACCAATTTGCACCACTTAAGCCTGTCTAAATGAAAATTTTATATTATTATTATTATTGAAATGTAAACAATGAGGAAATAAGAAAATTCAGTAGGGAAATGGAGTGTGGTTAAGATATACAGGAAAATCAATTAAAATACATTAAGAATAGGAATTTAGGAATGTATAATAGATACATAGACACTAGTTTAAAGGATCAAAAATCAGAATCTCAACAAATAAAGGGGAGAGAGAGTAACGTGAAGATTACTCGTTATCATAAAGTTTTTAGAATATAAATAAAAGTTAGTACTGAAAAGATCTTCAAGGAAAAAGAAAAAATAATAAAAACTAGAATATGAAAAAATCTGGTATGATGAGTGATGGAGAAACATACATGGAAAGAGGATAGGATAGATAGGATGCTAGTAAATAACATGATAATATGGTCAGCAGAAATAGAAGGGAAAGGGTTGATGGTGTAGCAATGAATAACAAAGATAAATGAATGTCCAATGTAAAGTTAAATTTCACTCATTGTAGTGCAAAATGTGTGTAAGAAAGCTATTGTAAAATTATTTATTATTTTTTACTTTTGAGTAGCTGTACAGGTGGTCAGTGCTCACTGGGATGTGGTAATGCTGGGTTAAAAGCCAACACCAGGGACAACACCTAGACAAAACGAATGGAGAACGAACACACCAGGAAAATCAAATCTGGAACGACAGGTTCAAAGCACCAAGAAAGGCGAAAACTGCATCACTCCGAAAATGAGATTCTGATAGGAGGTAAGAAAGATTGTTCCAGGAGGGGATGGTGCAAAAATCAGAGAAGTACCTCAGTCTGCAGGATGACAGAGCAGGACAACCAACCAGGATGTGATCGATTGAAAATAATTAACAGCCTAAATTCAGAACCATAAACCGTGCCTTTAGAGGTGTTGCGATCATCTTCCGGAGTGGAAACAATGGGAATAGCCCCAAGTTGTGACAATCGGCAGAGTGTAGAGCTTTGACTCCAAGACGTGGCTTGGACCAAGAGGGAACCGTTTCTCATCGGAGTAATTTGGGAGTCAGTCGTGCTGAGAACAACCTCTAGGGCCTCACTAAGTACGAGAGGGCTTCGCGACAAGAGTTGGAATGCGGGCAAACTGAGATAAATATACAGTGGATAAACGGCACGTGGGATGGTTTTCTGCAAACGAGTCGTTGGCAGAGATGCAGTCTTGAGAACAGATATACGAGACACAATACTGACAGAGGTCGATTGAGCATCACGAGTTGGATGAGATAGGGTCCCAGAAAGAGGTCCTATGAGCGGAGAGGAAACGTAAGAGGACGGACGTGACTCACGGATATATTCATCAACCAGAGCATCAAAGACTCGGTTACATTCCTGCCTAGGAGAAGCATGGAAGGGGACAGGTGGGGACCTAACAAATGATTTTCGCCTTTGTTTAGATATGAATATGTAGTAGTCTATATGATTTATTCATAGAAACAAAAACCACAGCACACTTCACCATGAAGAAAACAAATATAACAATGAAACTAATGACACAAAAAATCAGAAAACTGCAGGACCGAGAAACGAGTGACGTGATAAGGAAGGAGCGGCCTTCTCACCACAAGCCAGGGTCCAGAGCCCAATATATACCTCCCCGAAACCTCACCCTAAGAGGGTGGGATACGGATGTGGCCTCGAGAGAGCTCCCCGGAACTCCGAGTCCGGCCCCACCCATAAACCTTTTGGCTCACGACGTGAAGCCAGAGATTATACATTTAAGTGCAGGACAGCCTCCTACTGTGATTAGCCGACGTTCGGGTTCCCTACAATTGGCGGCCCGGTCACAAGCGAAAAGGACCGGTTTTTAACCTGTACCCTCATCCGCGGGGAAAGGAGAGTGAGGTGGACTCGGACCCGCGCAAAAACAAGCCTGAGGAAGACCACAAAGGTCAGGTGAAGGATGGGGAAAAGTGGGGAAAGCTCGGAAGGAAGCAGAGTTACGTACCATGGTACATAAGGGAGAAGGGGGGAGAGGAACGCAACCAAGAAAAGTGGGAAACCGAAAAATCATAAGCGTGAAAACGAAACAAAAAAGAAAAAACGTGCTACTTCGCGGATATCAGAGCAGAGAATATCCGGATCCCTCACCACGGTATTGTAGGCAAATTAACAAGGGCGATTATTATGATTATTATTATTATTATTATTATTATTATTATTATTATTATTATTATTATTATTATTATTATTATTTATTAAATGAAACATATTTTAGATCACCTTTGACTTCGACCGAACCTCATCCAAGTACTTCTGTTTCAAAACGACTCGAGGGTCTTTAAAGGGAGGATAGGGTAGACCCGTAATAATGACTGCTCTCCCATTTCTGTTGGCAAAATCTAAACCTTCAGAGACCTGAAAAAAAATTTTAAAACAAATATAATAAGAGCGTTAGGTATTCAAACCAAACAAAAACAAAAATATAATTTTAGCATTTTATTATGCAAATTACTAATACTAATTGATATTAAAATGGAACTGAATAAACATGTTATCTTAATGACAAAAAAAAATAAAAAATTTATCTTGAGGTTTGACTAAAATATTTCTATATCTTTAGATACCATTATTTCTTGTTAGGTCAAGGAAAGGTTAGGTAGTGCGTGATTTTATTAGCAAAAAACATTCAGAAACAAAAACAAAAAAGCTTTCCCAAAAATCTGAATGCTGGTAAATAAGATAGATGATTATTCATAAAAAATTAAATTAGTACCTATGAAAAGGTTTTAAATTTTTAATTTAATATTTTTTGGGGGGGTAAACTTATCATGAAATTTTTATATAATTTTGGTCAAATTCATCACGCAATGTTTCTGTAATTATTTAGCAAATTCATCACAAATTGTTCCAATATTTTTAGTAAAATTCATCACAAAATGCTTCTATATTTTTTTTATCATATTCAACACCTTTCTAAATATTTCGTTGTTCATCATGAAATGCTATTAAATTTTCTGGCAAATTCATAATGAAGTTTTGAATTTCAAAAAAATTACATTATTTTTCAAAAAATTATCAAATTTATCAGCGTTCATATATTTTCAAATTAATCAAAATATTACTATTTTTTTCGATTTCATCACAAAATATTTGTATACTTTGTAAAATTTACAGTATGCGCCAAAATTTACAGTAATGAAATAAAAAGAACAAAATTATATGGTAGTCATCCTAAAAGAAAGTATTATACACAGTGTTAACGTGTTCAATTACGACGGTTTGCGTAATATATGTGTTCGAAGTGTACACCCCTTGTTGTAGTGTTCATATCGTTCACGCAGATTATCAAACATATCACGGAACAAAGGTTGCTGTAGACTTCTGCAAAAGGCAACGATAAGCTTGCATAAGGCTGAAACAGAAATTGGAGGATTCTCGCAGTTAAATACATGATCCTTTAACATTTCCCACAAGTAGCCATCAGATGGTAAGGTAGGGAAAATTGGGCGAGTTTGGAAAGTCAGTATCGCGTGAAATGATTCGTTCTGGAAAGTTTACCTGTAGCATAGCTTGAAGCGGTATAGCTTGTTGCCCAGTCCTGTTGATACCACTGTCTATTCATGTGCAGATCCCTTACAAGACATAACCTTCTCAAATGCTGCAGAAATGGTCTGATCACCATGTCACTGTAGTGTTTTGGTTGACAGTAAATGCATTGCTTTCATCATCTTGAATGAAATAGGGAGAAAGCACACCATATCGTGACCCGTAAACTATGCAACGGTTTCTGGACGATAATTAACATGTGGTCACTCAAAACCAAGGAAGCGAGTTGTCTATCGATTGATGTTGCCATCTAGGTGTAAGTGACTTTCGTCATAGAACTACACATTTTTCAAGAAATCAGGATCATCGAATGCCATGGCCAAAAATGTTCCACAATACACAAATCTCGAACACGTATCGGGCTCTGTAAAGCGCTGTTCAAGTTGAATCCAGTAAGGGTATCCTCATAAGTCATTAAAAATTCTGCGAACGTACGTATCGCTTACATTGTTTCTTGGATGTTTGTTGTCGACTTCGTCGGAGCGACTACACAACCTGCAAGAGAACTCGTCCACGGTTCTCATTTATCATTACAGTTACTGGTAGACTAGACCTCCCTTTGCTTTAACCAGTACACTAACAGATCTGCAAAATTTCGTAACAATAAACGGCATAACTGTGTTGATTAGTGCGGTTCTATGAAATCTCTTTCAGAATTGTTCGGCAACCTTTTTCAAACTCTGTTCACCTTCACGACCACATTCGTTTTATAAATTTACCCTGTTTTATAAACTCTTTTGTCGCAACTGTTGCATTACTCTTCTTATACTAAATCCTTTTCCAAAGGACCCTGTTTTTCTGAACTCTTTAGTCACTTACCTTCTCCTTTGAGAAGGTTGGGGTGACTCAGTTTTGCACACATTCTTATTCCTTACTGGCCATCTCTCTGAACACGCATAGAGCTATGATCATTCTTCAAGTGTTCTACCAGCAAAGTCTGGAACAAGCTTCTTAACCTTGGAAACCTAGGATCACTTTCGAAATGTTTCAGGGTAAGTTGGCCTAAGACTTAGATGCCAGTTTCTTCTAGTGGGTTTCAGGTAGACCTCTGATCTTTCCACTGGTAAAAAAATCGAGAAAAGTTAACATTAAGGAAACTTCATTCTCATTCTACTTTGTCTAATACTTCTGGTATTTTTCATTTCATTTTCTTGATATTAACTGATAACGAAATAAAGATAACCAGAAATATTAGACAAAGCTTAATTCACTATTGCAATATGTCCAAAGAAGTTTTATGCTGCTTGAGTATAAAATGTATCAGAGTATACCATTAGTGGAAATGTAATTTTTAAAACGTTTGAAATTATCATGCAAACATCCATTTCAAAATATTTTAAAGTTTTATCCAATCATTTCATTACCTACTGAAAATATAATGGGGAGAAAACATTTAAATATCACTAAGGTATCTTATATTTTAAGAATTGATGCACTTATAATTCAATAAATTTTATTTAAGCAAAAATCTCAGAATAATAATTTTACTTACTTTCCCTCGACAAACGGCTAAGAAGCATGCCCCTTTTAAATTTGGGTCCCGCACTTTTTCATAAAAACCGTCCATTGCCGTTATAAATCCATCTTTGGTTTGGGGTTCAACAAATATAGCCTGTTTAAATATGTAAAATTATATGCCAAATTTGTTTACAAAAACTGAATATATAAAAAATCTAAAGCATATTAAATAAATAAATAAACAAACTAAATGGAGAAAAGCAAAACATTTTTTTTTTTAATTTTTCACATGTCTGCAAGATTAATTATAGCCATTCTCACAAATTTTTTTTTTTAAAGTTTTGGGTTGTTGGCGCTTTGTCAACCATGATTAATGGTGCATAACTTTATATTCTTTAAATGAAACAAATCCCTGATACAGAACACTAGTAATTAACCTACCACTAAAATCAAAGGCATACTGCTGTTATTCAAAATAAGGTCAAAATCTGATCAAGATATTAAATAACATTTAAACTTTGTGCAATACCTACCATCGAATTAGTTATAGAACTCCATATTCCATTACCCTGCCAAAATTCCTGACATTTTCTAAGTTGGGGGTAAGAAGGAAAAAAAACAAGAAGACCACCAGGAACTATTCGGGAGAAATTTAATATTGTAGAACCTAAAGAATTTAAATATTCGGGTTTATCTCTATTTTTGAAAGAAGAATTTAATATGGTTCCATCTGGGCCTTTGCAAATTGTACCAACCCAAACTTGGCAAGGTTTTATTACATGAGGATTTTCCAACTTAATCGGGAAAGGTATCTGAAAATAATATATATATATATATATATATATATATATATATATATATATATATATATATATATATATATATATATATATATATATATATATATATATATATATATATATATATATATATATATATATATATATATATATATATATATGAATAAGGACATAATTTAGCTTTAAGAGGAAAAGTAATTTCCACATGCGACAAAGCTCTTTAAAGAAAAAGAAAAAGATTTTTAAAAATTATCAAATATTTCAATTTTTTGAAAAAGCAAATTCTGTACAGTTGAAGGTAAAAGGAAAGAAAGGGGAAGAAGAAAGGAAAGTTATCCGAGTACCTCTGTCACAAAGCTACCTAAGGCGATGATATCTCCGTATCAATAACCGAAGACAAGTCAATAAAAGACATCCTTCAATCAAGTAAATTAATATACTTCCATTTCGTGCCAAATTTTGCTTCATTTTTATCCACCAAAACTAAAACAATCATCAACTTTGAGGACGATACTGTGATACCTCATTTGAGATGGTGAGAGATAACTGGCCGTACCACTTGTCCTCCTATCAATAAGAGATGAATCTTTTAATAAACCACACTTTTGGAGCCATCTAAATTACTCTTCCAGAAGAAAACGCGTTTCAGAAAGATGAAAGAAATGAGACAAGCAGTTTAGATCTAAGACTGTGAGATCAGGAGATAATTGTATAATATACTGTAATTGTATACTGTAATTGTATACTTTATAATTGTATACTGTATAAAAGTTTAACACAGAATGGAAATTGTGATATATAACATAGTGAGGTGTAAATAGATATAGAAGAAAATTACTTTAAAAAAATGGTTCTTAATAATAATAATAATAATAATAATAATAATAATAATAATAATAATAATAATGGAAGTAATAATTACTTTCAATTTTTTAAATCGGTGAATTGTATTCCATCTTGCCTATAAGAAGAATCTGGCAGAAAAAAAAATATGAAAAGTAGATATTACATTTTCATTGATAATAATAATAATAATGTAAATAGTGGTTTGATATGTTTCCCATCAAAGACCCTTTTTCATTTTCAAAGACGAATAATAAATATTTACAAAAGGAAATATTTATTTCACTCACAATTCAACGTTCATGTCTGAAATACCATGTACACAATCTCTCTCTCTCTCTCTTTCATATGAGAGCAATGTTTAATTTTTAATGTCTACTTCCTTGCTAGCAGCTTTTTTGTCTCAATATTCATTACATTCCTGAAGGATTTCTAATTTTTATCTTCCAAAGCCTCTCAACTAAAAGCAATTGATAATTTTGGTTTCTTTTTTGTTTCTTTATTCTTTTCCTCATTTTCTTCAACTTTTCTTTTCTACTTCAAAACAAGAAGTTACTTTACTCTTAACCAGTGATGTGGAGTTTGTACCAAAAAATACTCATTCTTCGAACGTTTCACATTATGGAGATTGATAGCATTCATTTTAAGGAGAATAAACAGCCCCTTAATGTTTCAAAGCACTTCCTTTTCATTCATAGCTTCTTCGACTAAGTTTTGTAATATTCTCCTTTCTAAAGAAAACCAAAGTTTAATAGCTTTTTACCATTTAGTTCTTGAAAATTTGGTTGTGAAAAAACCAGCAATAAAGCTACGTTATCCAAACTGAAAAGCAATGTAAGTCATATTGTCTTTCTGTAAATTTTTCAATTGTTGATTTTGATGCAAAACCTAATGTTATGAGTGCTCTAGTTTTTGCTTTGCATAGTATTTTACCATCTTCATCTGGGATACAATGTTAATATTTTACATCCGCACTTTATCCTTTCAAACATGATTAAATTTTGCATTACTTATTACAAAAGTAATCCCATAAATGTGGTATATAAGGTGTGGAGGAAGGATTATGATAAAAAAAAAAAAAAAAAAAAAAAAGTATGAAAAATATAATGCTCTTGAAACTGCTGGTCATGAATTAATAGGTACGTGATGTGCATCAAGAAAATGTATGATGGAAGTTAGAGAAGGTAAAGAAAATTTAATAGGTACAAGAATAATACTATCTGTGACACAAACACTGTAATATACTTCATGTTTCAGAGCAATGGTGAAGTAAGTTTCAAATTGTAGTGTGATGACTGAATCTAAATTCTATCATTATTATCATTTTAATTATTTTTATTTTTATTTTTATTATTATTATTATTATTATTATTATTATTATTATTATTATTATCATTATTATTATTATTATTAATTTTCTTACTTTTAGCTCTGATGTAAAAGATTCTAAAGGACTCAAGGTACCACTGGTCAAAATAATTGAATGAACTCCTTGTTCAGTCAAGGTCCATCATCCTTTAACAATAATATATATATATATATATATATATATATATATATATATATATATATATATATATATATATATATATATATATATATATATATATATATATATATATATATATATATATATATATATATATATATATATATATATATATATATATATATATATATATATATATATATATATATATATATATATATATATATATATATATATATATATATATATATATATATATCATAGCATTATACACAATAGATTACAAACAAATGAACGTGGAAAATATATACCCGAATCCTGGATTAAAACACCAATATGAGATAACTTTCCCAGTTTTGGCATTTATAGGAGTTATCTTTGGTGCATTCCACCCATCTTTTGCTTGAGGTTTTTTCTTTTCTTCTGCTGTTATATGAACCTTTACATTTTTAAAAATTTTATTAATATTGAACAATGGAAATCGAAAATTAACAGTATAAGATTTTTAATAATAATGAAACAACATAATTTACAAAAGAGTAACATCAAGATTTTTGTTTCAACCAAAAATCACAGGGAGAAAAAGAACATATCTACTGTTTTGAATCTTTTTGGTTTTGATGTACTCTGGTAGCTAAAACAGATTTTTATATCACAAGACAATTAAAATGTGGAACAATCTGCCTAGGCCAAAGATATAAGCCTTTTAAAAATACGTTTAACGTTAAATAACACTTAAAACATTAAAATTGCTGCAGAAAAAAAAAAAAAAAAACAAAAAAAAAAAAAAAAAAAAAAAAAAATATATATATATATATATATATATATATATATATATATATATATATATATATATATATATATATATATATATATATATATATATATATATATATATATATATATATATATATATATATATATATATATATATATATATATCTCTTAAAAAGTACCTTATTAAAAGGTGTTCAAAACTAACCTTATAGCACTGCTTAACAAGTTCCATATAAGATACCGAGAAATTTTCTTTACTGTAGACAGTTTTGATAAGAGCCGAGAACTTCTGAAGTCCAGACCCCTTCCTCTGGAATGGTGACGTGCTATTCATTGTCAAATATTGTATC
This sequence comes from Armadillidium nasatum, assembly GCA_009176605.1. Classification (NCBI taxonomy): domain Eukaryota; kingdom Metazoa; phylum Arthropoda; class Malacostraca; order Isopoda; family Armadillidiidae; genus Armadillidium; species Armadillidium nasatum. The sequence continues at coordinate 166,968 of SEYY01023392.1, forward strand.
TGGAATAAGCATTCATAAAAACTGTTATGACTCTTCGATAACAAACTTGTGTGCTTCTTGTACGACAATAATTATATCAACGCAAAATTAGTAATGCATAAGGTATTTAACTGTATTCTATATAAAACTTTAAATTACGCTTAGATAAAGATTTTTAAAATCAATAATAAAAAAAGAATTAATCATATATTTAATTAGGATTTATATTTTAGGTACTAGCATTTATTTGTAATATATTTAATAAACATGCAATGACTTGCTATTATTATTATTATTATTATTATTAACTCTGATTAGAACAAAGATTATTCCCATGATGAAGTTAAAATACTAAAACGCTTAAAAAAAAGTATATAAACACATTTAAACATTATTATTATTATTATTATTATTATTATTACATTTAAAAGTAAATATTATGTAATAAAATATAGTACTGAGATAATAATGTTTACTTGTGAATTTTCGATAAATTTTCTTACCAATTTTTCTAGTAAATCAACAATAATATATTTTTTATTTGGTGTGATTTCTGCTTTCTGTAGAAGATCGAACATATAACTTCCAGGATAAGTAACACCTGTTCCATCAGCAGGCAAAGATATTTCATCAACAGCCTGATGGGTTTAATTAACATTTTTAAGAAATTTGATTTAAAAAAAAAAAAAAAAAAAAAATATAAAAAACTACAAAAATTAAATATTTCTCATCTTAATTTAACCTAACTAGATACGCAAATAAATATTTTTATATTTATTTTTTTTAAATTTAAAGCTACAATTAGGAGTAACATTAAAAAAAAAAAAATTAAGATATTTACTTTTCTCAAATTGCATTTAAATTATGACTAAAAAAAAAAAAACTTTTGAACTAGATTAACAAATCACAATAAAACAAAATATAAAATGGAGATAATGAAAAATATGAAGATAAATATATAATACACCTATGTATCTAATAAAGCTACATAGATTAAGAGGGTAAAAAGTTTTACAAATTGCAGATATACCATTAGTTTACATCACTAATATAATAAAATCAAATATATTCTGTAAAAAGCTACATTAATACTATTTTTTTATTTTTTTAAATTTAACGACTATTCAAAGATGAGAAAATTATTCCTATTAATATCACATTAAAAGATAAAAAAGGTACCTTTAAAAAAAAAAAAAAAACTGACAAAAAATAAAAATATAACCTTTTCTAATTCTAAAAATATGGTTTTCAAAATATATAAATCCTCTGGTGAAAAATCTTCTGGAATTAGGGCATTTTCACTCGATCCAAGATTACTCTCTGATAGTTCCTGAAGCTTCTCCATCACCTGTGTACATTTAAGTTATTACATAAATATTACGATAAGAAATCGAGAGAAAGTATTTTGAAGACAATAAAAATTAAAATAAAATAAAAAAACTTACATGAGTAACATCATCGATGCAAAGAGCCAAGTCTGTTGATCTAAGTTGTAGAGAAGCAGATTCTTCACACATTTTTTCAACATTATGTGCTTCATCAAATATAACAATGTTTCCCTATTATATATATATATATATATATATATATATATATATATATATATATATATATATATATATATATATATATATATATATATATATATATATATATATATATATATATATATATTATATATTATATGAAAGTTAATAATGTAATAATGCCCAATATCACATTTTTTAATATATCCTTACGACTACTACTACTACTACTAATAATAATAATAATAATAATAATAATGATAATAATAATCAAACCTGCAAATCAATATTATGAGCACTTCTACTTTTTGGATCAAGAAGATAATTGTATGGTAAAAATATGATGTCAGCATCTTGACGAATCTCTCTCGCCATATAATAAGGGCAGAAAGTCCTTTTCTTGCCGAGTTTTACCAGATCTTCAATGTCTAATACTGAATTTATTACATCTGGGTCGACTCGCTTGGTTTCTACCTAGTGGTACATATAGGGCATAATTAACTAAAAAAATTTTTGTAAAACCCCATAGTACTCATACTATTTTTAGAGTAAATAAATCTTTTTAAGCACATTTTTCTGAATTACAAACAAGTCAGTTATTTTCATACTTTAAAATGATCTAAATCATGTATTATATATTCAAGATAATTTAAGAGCCGCATTTATCATCATCATTTCTTGGCCTTAACTAAATGAAACTTTGAAAAAAAAAAAAAATAAATAAAGCAGATTGGAATATTTATTATTGAAAAATATTCATTTACCCTCCCCAATTGAGATATATATATATATATATATATATATATATATATATATATATATATATATATATATATATATATATATATATATATATATATATATATATATATATATATATATTTAGGGATGGAGTGAAGTATCGGTATCGGTATCGGCAGTATCGGCATATTTTTGAGTCGGCATCGGTATCGGCAATTACAGTATCGGTATCGGTAAAATTTTTATAAGAGTAAAGTATCGGTATCGGTATCAGTATCGGTATATATATTATATTTTTAGGTATCGGTATCGGGGAATTTTTAAGTATCGGTATCGGTAAAATTTTGGTATCGCTCCATCCCTAATATATATATATATATATATATATATATATATATATATATATATATATATATATATATATATATATATATATATATATATATATATATATATATATATATATATATATATATATATATGCCGTTTACCGTGGCTCAAACGGTAAAGTGATTAACTCACGTGCTTGAAGGCGCCGGTTCGATCCCACTTTGGGATCCTAGGTATATAACTACCTAGAAAAGTTTCTCTCCTAGAATAGGGCAATGCCCGTGAGATGTGAACTTTTATTAAAAAAAATATTAAAAAAAAAAATATATATAATATATATATATATATATATATATATATATATATATATATATATATATATATATATATATATATATATATATATATATATATATATATATATATATATATATATATATATAATAATGCTCTTTTTGAAGGATGTGTCAAATATTTGACTACAAATGTTTATCTGACAAACTCCAGAATTCATAATATATTCATGTAGATATGGCATTAAAATAATCACTATACAAAGTGTTATTACGAAGCCACTCAAAGTATACAACTTACCTGATTATAAAAATAACAATTTCTCCCTTTTACTCTGACTTGACACATTTGCACTTTATTGTTGTTATTGGTCTCTTTAGAAACTTCTGGATGGATACACAGCTGATCTCTCGAGCCCAAAACAGACATCTATCGATAACAATTTAAAGTAATTAAAATATTCACATTCATTTTGAAGATATATTTTTATGAAAGATATTGTTTAATATAAATGTGTCTTATGAAACAAATAAACCCAGTAAATGAAATATAAAAAGATGGTTGTAATAAAATTAATTCAACCGCCGTATATTATATTCGACAAAAAAAAAAAAGTGATGATTTGTATTTATTACCTTCATATGCTTGTAAGTCGTCCTTTTTAATTCACTAATAGCTTGAGAAAGCTGCGAATGAGTTCTTGAAGAATATATGATTTTAGGAATACCTTTAAAAAAAATAATTGATTTCTTTAAGTTTGAACTTGAATTTTAGATACAATTTACTTTTATTTGGTGAAGTTACGTATTTTAATGAGATCTGACTATTGCTTTGTATGTAAATGTCTAGAAATTTGGGTTAATTTAACTATTATGAGTTTCTATTAAAAATTTTTAAACACCTACACATAAACAATAATTAAATTTGAATATGTAATATGAAAAACTAATACACTTTAAAATACTATATATAAACTTACACTTTAAAATACAAAGTGTAAATTTACATTAAACCTAGACTAGACAAAGTATTGTTTTTGACAATTGAACAAGAACTAAATATTTGATTTAAATTCTGCATAAAAGTATGTTAGAAAATAAGCTCCTCATTTAAAGGCTGGATTACAACCAATAAGGTATAATACCACAAAAAAAAAAATCATTAAAAACTAATTGCTAATAAACTCCAAGCTCAAAGATATAAAGTCTTAATACACTACCATTTCCTTGTTTCCACATTCCTCCAACAGCTGCTTTCAATTGAGATGAAATAGATGATAAAAGTTTGTTGTCAGAATCTTCAGACAAATTTGAAGCAAGAACCTTCGCCCTATGTTCCGCTTTTTTCATTTCTAACCATGCTAAGGAGGCACACAAAAGACAAAGAGTTTTCCCTGTTCCTGTGGGAGACTCAAGTACACCATTTTTTCCCTGAAATAAGTTTTATTATCATTATTATTATCATTATTATTATTATTATTATTATTATTATTATTATTATTATTATTATTATTATTATTATTATTATTATTATTATTATTATTATTATTATTATTATTTTTTTTATTTTTTTACATTTGCTAATTAATAATATATATATATATATATATATATATATATATATATATATATATATATATATATATATATATATATATATATATATATATATATATATATATATATATATATATATATATATATTAATCTCAATTCCATACAATATTATGTTGAATAGTGTAGAAAAGCAAAAAGTGAAAATTGAGGTGATCATTAAAACATACAGGATCAAGGAACAGGTCAAGTAAATAGAAAAATATTATAACACAATATCTAAAAGATACTAGAAGAAATTCTTTTAGAACTTAGAGGATAAAAGAAGTAGTGATAGATAAAAAATAAATAAATATAACCAGATAATTGGAAAGAAAATAGTTGGATTATACTTGCTTCTCTTACCACCCAAATTGTTTAATACCCTAACTACTGTACCATGCTAAACCCATGCCGATTCTTTATACTTATTTTCCAAACATCTTCCCATTCCATTTTTTAGGTGATCTAAAATACTCTACACTATTTATCTGTTTACCTAGTAAGTATGCTTACTTTTCTATCATATTATACACATGCACACAACCATTAAAATTTACTTTTGCTCAAATAACTTTTATAGTTTCTAGAGCATAAATGGGTTCCATCTTTAATTAGATATCCATCTTGTTCTTTAAACCCTTTGGCTACTAATCTTCACTTCCCTTATTTTTTTTAGTATTACTCATCTAATTAATTTTGCTTTCATTAGTTCTTACCCAAATTTTTTACATCATAAATCCTGCTTTTTTCCAACTGTCTATCATTTTCATTATCAACCAGTTTCTTTACCTTCAAATGTACTTCAAAAAAAAACTTTTTGTTCTGGTTCCTTTTGAGTAATGTCAAATTCAATATTATATACTGAATTATTCCTTGATCTTGTATGTTGTCATTTCATTTTTTACTTTATTTCCCTAACTTATATTTAAATACCTTTCACCCCATCATTACTTATATCTCCATTTTGAAATTTTCATTCTCCTCTTCAATATTTTCTTCATATCAATTTAGCCATCTTTATCAACAATTTTTCTTTTTTGACTAATTTATAACAAGCCATCATAATTATCAATTACTACAAATTTTTCCTTCGCTTTTCCTTAAATTCAAGCAATTTCTTTTACAAACCCCATATGTTTTAGGAGTCATTTTTCCCCACTATATCAACTCCTCCATTCTTTTTCTCCACTTTTTTAAAATACTTAACCATATACAAATATCCATCTTGTTATGTCTATAAAATGTCCTATATTACTTTAAGAGCCATTCTAATTCTCTCAATAAATTCTTTTTTTTAAAGTATTTCTTTTGCTTTATTCATGGTTTTATGGTCTTCCTCAAAGGTTCACTCTCATCACATCTTTCTAATGTAGATAGAAAAATCATTAAAACGCTTAATGAATATCATAATAGCTTTATTCTTACCTAATGAGCATCAGAAACCCCTTCTTCCCCCTCAAAAGCAAAGTCTAAAAATTAACTTATATTCAAATTTATTTTTTCCTATATACAGTACATCAAAACGTTTCAATGACATGAATAGTAAAATATCAATTCAATGTTTATGTAAATAATGATTTACAATTCTCAAGAGTGAATATTTTCCTGTTATAAGAAATTCATATCTTTTTTCTAAGTATCTTTAAAAAACTGCAATAACTGTTTTTACCTTTCATATATATATATATATATATATATATATTATATATATATATATATATATATATATATATATATATATATATATATATATATATATATATATATATATATTGTACAGTGAATGCAAATTGTTAAATAAAATTTTTAAATTATTATTATTCCAGATAAATGTGCTTGTTATTTTTCTAATAACCACTTTTCTGATTTTCTCTATTCTCACTGAAAAAGTTATTTAAAAAAAAAAAACAAATAAACTAACTTACCTCCTGTAAGCACTCAAGCAACTTCTGCATATAGTTTTTTTGAACTTCATACGGTTCGAAAGGAAACCTAACAGGTACATTATTTAAAAGGATCTCTGGCATATTTTTAAAAATAATTTTAAGTTAAAAAATTAAAACAAAATAAAAGCATCACAAAAATATTATATTATAATATATATATATATATATATATATATATATATATATATATATATATATATATATATATATATATATATATATATATATATATATATATATATATATATTGAAACCTGCATGGGTACAGACATACCCCATAAGACCATGTCTGGTTCAGCCCACAGGCAGGTATGGACAGGCAGAATCATACTTAAAATATTAACAGGGAGGAACGGGTGGGCTGGACAATGTAAATACTGTCAGGCCTGTTGGCAAAGGGCAAGTTTAGGACTAAACTTTTTCCATTTTATGATATATATATATATATATATATATATATATATATATAATATATATATATATATATATATATATATATATATATATAATTGTATTGCAACTTATCATTTTTGAATTAGGCACCATAAATTGGCTAATACTGTAATTTTTTGATTAGATTTAGATTTTAGAAGATAATTGATAATCGCAAGATGCCAAGGGCCACTAATATCTTCCTATTTAGCTAATATGAGTCTTAATCCTATAGTTTTCTTTGCTGGGTTGCCTTGAGAATTGTTGAAGTGATAGTGATCCTGAAAAATTATACAGAGTACATTACATTAGTATCCAAAGCCAGGTGATAATGTTACATAATATTTTTCAACTTTATAATAGCTATCTCCTTTTTCTTGCTTTCATTCGGCTTCAATCCACACTTGAATTAGGCCTGACAGTTATGATGCAAAAATATAAAATAAAAGTGACCATAACAAAAAACAAATAAAAAAATAAAAAATTTAAATTTTTTTTTAAAAAATAGATACAATTAGAAGTTCCATGGGCCTATCAATACTGGCTTTATCAACAATATCCATATAATATCCCATTTTTCTTAAAGTTACAGCAACGGTAAATTCAAACTTATAGGATATAACTACAGCAATAAGAGCAGAGCTACTAAAAGCTTCACTATTTAAAATTCAAATCTAACATGTTTCGCTGTTTAAAATTCAAATCTAACATAGCTTTACATTTTAACGAATATCACTGAATATTTCGTCTATACGTTGACCTTACATTTAAATACCTTACTTTCTGGCTCAAACTAGCTGAAAAATAAATCTCCCGGCAAAAATTTTGATACCGAAGAATGTAGCTTCAAAGGTAAGTTGGTACCATGGTTGGTACTCAGTAGCCATGTTCATAGGAAGTGGGTCTTGATTCTTTCAAGGTTTTTCTCAGTTATCCAAAAGATTTAGAAATAACTTCAATCGGGGAGGAAGTACAATTTAAAAAGCTGTCCGAAGAGATTATTATTATTAAGTTCTTTTATATTCAGTACTAAATATTCTAGTTTTAAATTGCCAAAAGGTATCAAAGTTGAGAATCAAGGGCCAAAACATTTTAGCTACTATGGAGAAAGTATTTTCACGGAGGGTACACGTTCTCATAAAGAGTCTGTCACGTCAGTAAAATGCCTAAGTTGCATTCATACTATGTTGCATTTAATCAAATTTTTAATAGCTTTAATTTTGCAGAAAAAAATATAGCCAATACTGTGATCTTCGTTTCACTGGAAGGAAAGCAATGAAAAAGAAAAAAATGTAAAATACGAATAAAAAAGGCGTAATACAGAAGAATAAAAGAAAATAATTTTCTTTATTTTCTTTCATGTCACAAA